>CAEFZY010001733.1:0-88010 GCA_903066815.1 Brachyrhaphis roseni
TCCAAACAGTGCCTGTGACGCGGCAGTAACACAGCAGCAATACGGTAGCACAGCACTAACAGGGCTGGTTAAAAAAACATACCGGTAAAAGTCACTGAGAGCCGTCTTCATCTTCCTCCTGTGCACTGAGACGTGTTAAGTTACATTAAACTTGCGTCTTCCTCTACACATATATTCCCCCTGTCTCACTCTTACCTTTTCTGCTGGAGCGCCCCCTGGCGGCCGTTAGGGAAAAAAAAGCATAAATAAGCGGTATCATTGTATAAGCCGCAGGGCTGAAAGCGAGTGACAAAAGCCGCGGCTTATAGTCCGGAAATTACGGTACTTGTTAACCCAAGGACCTAAGCACTCGGTTTCTCCAAAGCCTAATGTAAGACAGTGCGATGAACTAAACTCCACGAGTTGTAAGAACGTTAGACTTTTCAAACAAGAGTTATTTAAAGAAAAGTTTTAAGGGGGACTTTAAGATCCGTTAAACGCCACATTTATAGCTGGCCTTTGTGCAGAGATTCTAACTTTGGTTGACTCTAGTAGTTGGTCTGTAGACCTCCATCTTTAGAGGAATCCGTCTACCAACGCTCAATCTGGAGGCGTTCTTTTTGTTTGACTTAGATCTAAGGATAAATAAATAGGGTAGGGCTTTGTGATGATGCCCTCTCATTGGACTGCTCCAGATCTTTGGCCCTCGGAGCCAAAGGCCGTGGCTTTAAACCACAATCTAAATCCATGAGATTGATATATTATATTAGGCCTGTAATCTGTTGTCATTAATGTCCTCAGGACGGCCATTACAGGCGTCTACTTCTGAAGGCTTTTTGTCAAACAGCATGCCTCATTTAAAAAGTAGCTTTCACTTCTATAATTACATTTCTACGATAACGCGAAGGAACATGTTGAGATCTCTACGGATTCAACTCTTAAATCTTTCTGTGGGTCTTCCCGTTCGGAGAAGACCATGCTTTCTTTGCATATTCGTTATTCTTTCTTCGGCGGAAAAGCAACATCGTCCCAGTCTTGCGATATAAGTTTAGGGATCATGATCGAAAAGATCTCTCATTTCAGGGATCATTTTAGAGCTGATTTTCATACATTTTTTTCTACTTCTACTCATTAAGAAATTTATTAAATCAGCATTAGTCAGTAAAGCTAGGACAGCCTGAAAAAAGAACCGATCGTTCGGACCAGTTTTTACGATGACCTGAGCTAATTTTGATTCCATTGAGTTTGGCATTGCTTCTCACAGTCTTGCTCGGCATTCGTGAAATTACAAACTCCACTGAGCTAAATAGAGAAAAGGGTCAATCTACTTGTCTAAGAGGGGAGGGGGGAAAAAAACAACACCTAAATAGTCTAAAAACAGGGAAGGACACTACTTGACCCTTGTCTTCTTCTCTGAGCCGAGCCTACTGATGAGAATCAACCATGCACCCTCTACAGCGGTCTGAGTATTGTCTCAGCAACAACATTCAGGAGGTTCACGCTTCTCATACTGAAAATGCACAGAGAGAATTCAATGAATCCTGTGCAAATATAAACCCAAGAATCTACTTTTATGTCTCTTAAATAAAGTATAGAGGTAGACGTTTCTTCTTTGTAAAACTTCACGGACTAAAACCTCTGCTCAGTGAGTATGAGTACATTCATAAAGAGCTAAATGAGGTAGGTATGGAGCAGAAGGTACGAGATTTCAAGAAGTGAAAGAATTCCCTGAGATGGATCTTAAAGAAGGGCGCTCAGAGAGGACTGAGAGCAGCTACGAGTCCATTTGGATAGGTCCCCATTGTATAAAGTAGACATATGTTTGGGTGAGTAGTAGTGAATGTGAAAAACGTCTTTTTAGCCTAATCTCAGTCCTCTCTGAACGGCCCCGCCTTTCTGTTGATTGATTCTCTCCTCTCCATTTCCTTCATTGTGGAAAGTTACTGCAAAAAGAGCAAACAGAGGGAGAGAATGCAAAAAAAAAAAAAAAAAGATTTTTTTTCTTTTAGAACTTGAGAATGCGGTTGTTTCCAAAGTCAACGACCACGATGACTCCGTCGGGCATCACGGCCACCCCGGAGGGGCGGTCCATCTGTCCGTAGCCACTCCCCTGAGTGCCAAATTTGCATAAAAAGTTTCCGTTGGGCTCGAACACTTGGATCCTGTGGTTGCGGGAGTCGGCCACGATGATGCGGTTCTCTTGGTCTACGGCGACGCCCTGGGGGCGCAGAAACTGCCCGTTCCCCGTGCCCTCCGAGCCCAAGAAGCGAGCCGACTGGCAGTCCGGCCGGATGACCAGGAGCCGGTGGTTGTTGAAGTCGGTCACGACGAGGTGGTCTTCGTGGTTAAAAGCGACCCCTCTGGGGGAGTCAAAGTGTTTCCACAGAGCCCCTTCGAAGCCGTACTTGTTGAGGAAGGAACCGTCGGGGGCAAAGAGCTGCACGCGGTGGTTTCTGGTGTCCGAGACCAAGATTTTACCCTCAGAGTTGACGGCCACGTCCCAGGGATAGTTGAACTGCCCGTTCTTGGTGCCCTTTTCCCCAAACTTCAGCAGGAACTGGCCCTCAAACGTAAACACCTGTCAGGCAGAGATCATGAATTAAATCTATGTGGGTTTACATGTAGAGAGGAGGAAGCACTACAGTTCCCTGTACAGCCATAAACTTGATGGGATGTGAAAGACCAATACAAAGTGAAAAGATGAGAAGGTTCAGGGGATACAAAATGGCTGTCCAAACATTTCTGGTCCTGCGTGGAAATGGAAAATGTTACAGAAGTTTTTCACGCCAACATACCTGCACACGGTGATTGTCCTTATCAGCCACAATGATCCGTCTCTGACTGTCACAGGCAACCCCGGCCGGACGATCAAACTGACCAGGCCGAGAACCCAAGGAGCCGAATTTATGGTGGAAGGCACCGCAAGGCTTGAAGATCTGTCGACAGAAACTCTTTTTTACCGACTGGATTTCAACAGTCTGGCATTAGGATTTTTAAAAGACAACCAGTTGAAACCAGTTGACCTGAAAGTTACTAGACTGCTAAGTTCAAGACTTACATCCTGACTGAACCCTGGAGAGCCAAAGTAAATAGAAGCTTTCTCAACAAAATGCATCTCATGTTTAACAACGCTGAACTAGAGTTTAGATCGGACCTAAAAATCCAACCAGACCCCAGAGCGTAGGTATTCTGTCTGAGCCCGACCCAACTCAACTAATTAACTTTAATTATAGGCCCGAGCCCAAAGTAAACCAGACATAATGAGACTTTACTGCTTTCGTTTTTTTTTTTTAAATAAGCAGTGTAACTTCTTTCGTTTTTAGCTTTTGTTTAACGTCTTTCAGCTCCATCTTGTTGTAACCGCAGGGTGAGTGAAGAGCAAATCTTCTGGGATGTGATTGATGGGATCTGATCTCAGCTGCTGTTTGACTGGAGGTGACGAAGCCGCTGCCCTTGTTGCAGTCTGAAAAACTTCTGCACATTATTTTCTGTCTTTCCTCAATAGATCTCTATTTAGACCAAGTAGATTAAAACAACCTTACACCTTAGATTCTCGTCTGACTTTCTCTGTGCTGTAAGTATTGCAGGTTTATGAAATGCATGACAGAAACCCGAGCCGGCTCAGGTCATAAATCTAAACTCTACACCAAAGCTGCCAAGCATAAAAACGTCAATGTAGCCCTGACATGTTTAGTGTGACTGTAAAGAGAACAATCCAGCAGACGGCTCTACCTGTATGCGGTTGTTGCTGCGGTCTGCCACCACAACATATCCTTCCTTGTCCACGCCGATGCCCCAGGGGCGACACAGCTGGCCGTCTCCCTCCCCCTCACATCCGAAAGACGACACCTGGGAGCCGAGGGACCCGTAGCTCCGTCCGGACTTGACTATCACCTTGAAGGGGCTGCCCTGGATGTGCTGGTTGCACACCAACACAGACACCACGTGCTCCCCCTCGGTTTTCGGCAGGTAGCTGACGGTGTAGGATCCGTTCTGGTGGTCCGTCACCTCCACCGCGGACAGAGAGTTGTCTGCGGCAGACATCACCATCGCCGACACCGCGTCGCCGCCGGACAAGCGGGGGTCGCCGTCGTGATCGTATCCGATGACGGTGAAGGACGCGGGCTTCCCGCGCAGTACGTTTTTCAGACCTTCGCCGTGGGCTTTGGTGACGGGGGCAAAGGAGCTGCTGCTGATCAGGCCCATGGATTGGATGGCTATGTACAGAGCCTGTTTGAGCAAATTCACATATGAAAAGCAAGCAAACAGTGCCATGTGTACAACTAGACTAATAAAGCTTGTGATTACTGCAGAGAGAGAGATCTAGTGTCAGTCCCAACCTGGTCTGGAGGCGTGAACATGAAGCGGTCGTCCTCTTGCGGCTGCAGCAGCCCCCTGAGAGTCTTGAGTTCTTGGATTTGGGACAGCATTTTCTCCCTGGCCAGCAGCACGTCCAGGTGGTGGCCCTCATCCAGTATCTGGCTCACAGCAGCAATGGTACTATCCAGCCTGGTCAGACTCTGGTGGAGTTTCTCCACCTGCAGGTACAGAGACTTGGCCTTCACCTGACGGATCTTCTCCACCTGGGAACAGAGGGTGGGGTTAGAGATGAGAGAACAGGAGGAACATTTCAGCGTCTGCTGTCACTGAGTGAATTTAGCTGTCAGAGTCAATGCAGCGTAAAGGTAATTTGAGACTCAAAGTGGTAAACAAAGACATTCTTAGACCAGATTCCTGCAAATCTTCCTTTTCAAAATGGAGCAAAGTTTCATTTTGCTCCACAGCGCCCTCTAAGCAGCCAGTTTGAATTACTCTTAGATGTTTCCTATGAATCAAACAGGATGCTATGCCTTTCTAATTGTTTCTGCAAGTTTAAGACTTTTCAATTGAAAATTAAATCAGGTCAATTTACATATCATATTTTAGCAACAAGCCAGTTCAAAGTACTTTCTATGAAAAACAAAGAAGTAAACTATTATAAAACAAAAAATAAATATTACATTTTGTCAAATTCCACCAAAATCATCAAGCAAATTCTAAACAACTGGGTTTTTAGCACTGATTTAAAGGAACTCTGTTTTGACTGTTTTGCAGTTTTCTGGAATTTTGTTTCAAATTAAAGGAGCATAAAAGAAAAGCTTCATATACAAGCTTATATACAGAAAAACAATTACTCACATTGAAGTTTATTTATCACTCTTATTTATATTCAACTAACTCCCTGGACAAAATAAAAATGAACCCAATGAAAATCCAAACATGCAGTTGTAACATTCAAACCCAGAATGAAGAGAAACAAAAACAAATGAAATGTAGTTTCATAGATTCTATCAAACAGCAACTATATTTAAAAGTTTATCTGTGCTGCACCACAGGAAATCGCCAATAACTTGTTAAACATGCCAACAATACATTTTACTATAAATTTTTTAACAATAAATTAACTGCAGAGTAATACAAACATGGCTTTGTCATTGCAAGCTGCTTGCAGCATCGCTGGCCTCTAGGGGGCAGCAATGAGCAGATCTTACTTCATTTGTAAAGAAGGAAACTTTGCAAAAGTAAATATTGGTCCCCACAGTTATTGTTCAACCGTGAACCAATATCAGACATTTTTAGATTTTTTTTTCTTACAGTTGAACTTTAAGTGAAAAAGGTTTTCTTTTTAAATATTGTCAATAAACAAGACTAAAATCCTTTCGGTTTGTGATTTTACAAGCTCTTTGAGATAAAAATCTACTTTTTTTTTTTTATTAAAAAGCTCTTATAGGGATTTTGTTATGCATTATTTGTGTGAGAAAATAAAACAGGAAACAAACTTTTAAATGTTACGTAGCAGCTCATTAAAAGGAAGGAAAAGGCTGCATTTCTGACTCTAGGAAGCCAGAGCATAAAGGCCTAAAAAGGGTGGAGGCTGGTAGAACCTGAGCCTCACGGACCGGCCTCTCACTTAACATCAACTGACAAAAAAAAAAAAAAGTTCAACACAATAGACTGACTGGCTCTTTGTTTCTTTCTGTCCCCTCCCTTTCCAAAGAGGCCAAAAGATCTGAAACATCAATTTGCATCTGTGAGACTAGAGTTACATTTTATAGATAGTGAGGACAAAGCCTGGAGTTGGGCTTTGTGACAGAGACGCAACTAGTTTTAGTTCCTGGGCTGAAGAGCAGACGGAGGAGAAGAGTGAGCCGGTGTTGGTTTCAGAGAAACAAAGCACAGACGGAAAAGCCAGACGCAGCTCTTGATATTCTGCCATGTTTTAAAGCACCACTTAAATGTTACAACTTCCCAGGTCAGTAAACGTCTCTTCTACACACTTCCAGATGAAAACACAGGCACATAAAGTATGTTAAGTTCTGTCTATAGGAAAGTTGCTGCTGCAGCGCCACAGTCATGGATTTATGTCAGATTAGTGTTTATGCTGATTCACAGAGAGTCAATTTGACACCAAGCATGACAATCACAGAAACTGCTAAAATTATCAACCATATTTGCGAGGTTTTGTACGACTCAGGTTGTTCAGATGTTGAGGTGATTCCAAAAAAGGAACCACACAGGATCTGCAAATGAAGTCCAATGTGGCCGGAAATGACGGGGGAAGAACTGGATAAAGTCACGCCTGTGGGGAGAACCAAAGGTCCGCTTTGGAAACCCCTGGAGGAAGAGCATACGGTCTCTTTACTGAGATGTTACCGAAGCACCAGAGTTTTATCAAACTGCCTGCTACTCTGAGTAAATGTATTGCCCCTCCCCAACCTGCTGCTACTATCATCTGGCTAAAACACTTTGCCTATTCTTACTAGAAAACAGAAGTCGGCCTTTTGGAAATATTTCCGGCATGAAAAACACCCACTGCGCTACCAACCCATCACTAATATGAGCTTGTAACTGTGCATATACCATAGAGAGAGCAGAACATTAAAAGGAAAAAAAAAAAAGAGATGTTACACCACATGTTCAAAAAACTGCTTCTAAATTAGTTAAGTGTTCAATTACAATGCTATTCTCAGCAGTTACAAAATCAAAAATATGTCAAGATGAGAACTGTTGAGATTTTCTCATTTTTAAAACAGTAGAAAAAAATGTTAGCCTTCTAGATTAAATATGCTTTTGTTTAAACCAAAGTACTGCAAACTTGTTTTTACTTAAGGTCATCATCCTGTAAGAATCTGATAGTGAATAAATAATGGTTAAAAGTCCGTTCAGTTGTAGCTGAATTCTGCCACAAAGGCTGTTTAAACACCAAATCAATTCCATTATACACCTGACAGAAATCCATGGGAGATTGTTATATTGGTAGGAAAATGGATTGTAAGGACTTTACCTGGTCGTGGATGAGCAGATCTTACTTCTTAATCCCCTCTTTAAGTGGGATTAAAGATGAAACATGGTCATTTAAAATGATCTGGGAGACACCCACAGCTCTCTCTGATGGAGGGGCGTGAATGTAAGACGATGCAACGTCACAGTTCAGAACTAAATGACTCTGGTTTCTTTATTATTAACAAAAATCATTTTAAAAGTTGTTTCTGCATAATCAGCCATGTTGGCAGAGCGTTTTTATGAACTGATCTTCCATGAGGTTGTAAAATTAAATATAATTCTTTTCTATCATAACTTAAACGTTACAGTGAGATCTCTCTAGTAATCATACCACCCCAACATTCAGTTGGATGGATACAGTGGAGGAAATTTGAAATTCACAACATGAAGAGATTTACATACATCCTAAAACAATCAAAGAAGAACTGATCAGGTTATTGTATCACCATTTCCCTTATAACATTAAGGCTTGTCGTTCTTCTAATCATAAACCAAATAAAGTCTCAGAATAACCAGATTTCTCCAGTTGCATGAGGCAAGAATACTAAACCTTCCCTACAAGTTGCTGAGCACTGCCAGTCAGCTAGATGAAAGAGTGCCATTACACTTTGACTCAGAGAGAGAAACAATTCCAGTCACCAAATGTAGTCCAAATGTGGAAAAATAAGGTGAATTAACAGCTTATTAGACTTGTGACTGAAAGAGCAGGAAACAATCTTTCTGAACAATGAACACTTGGACATGATCAGCACTACTGGGTTGGTCAGGCCCATGTTCTGCCTGCTCCCTTTAGGCCTTTTGTTTAACTTGGAACTGTTGCATCTTTGTTACAGCGGGTTGTTGTGAGGGCAGAGCCTGAACGAGGATATGATTACGCTTTTCATCTGATCCAGCAGGAGCAGCAGCGGTCAGAGCTGAACAAACGGCCGTGTGAAACCCAGAGGAAACATGGCCGCCTCCGCTGCAGCGTTGGACACTACGGCTTCCGTGTCATCTCCGCTAAAAGGAGAGGCTAACAACATGAGAGGGGCATCCCCTCTGTGTCATCATGACACAATCTGCCTTGTTAAGTCAAATTACATCCTAAACAATTAGAATATGTTTAAACGCTTCAGATGAATTTCTTTAGAAATGGGAAATGCGTCGAAACTGGTTTGTAATGTAACATAAAATGTGATAATTCCATTTTTTATGTGGTTTGTTGAATTACTTCTTACATTTAAAAAAAGGGGATACAATCACAATTTAGTAAACACTTTTTGTTACATTATCTGATGTTATTTTACTCCTGTTGTCAAAAATGACCTGCATGTTAACGGCAAAATGCATATAAGAAAATCCAGCCAATATAAAACAGTATAAAAAAAAAAAATCTCATTGACTTTTTTATTTTTATAGAAAAGTTCTATATCACAAAGTTGATCTTCTAAACTAAATCAAAATACACTGTTGGATCATCGTTCTTTCATTATAGCTACACAGAAAACAAGAGGTGACGTCTCACTGTGTGGGTTAGAGAAGTCATGTCTCATCTCAAAACTATAAAAGTGATTACAGAATTACTTGTATACAGTCGTAGCATCATATATTAGCAGTTAGCATGCTATGCTTAGCACAGTGCATTTCCCATAGGGTTATCCTAAATTACAATTTAGTAAACCATTTCTAAAACCATTTCTTGCTTTTTTTTCTCCCTAATCCAGCCGACATGTTCCATAACAAATCTGGAACTAAACATTTTAAAAAAGAAACTTCTCTATATGTTCTGGTTCTGGTTATGGGCTTATGAGTAACTTCACCTGGTAACTTCTCCTAGAAGATCCTTACAAGTTTTAAAGCTGACTTGAGAGTTCGACACCTTCCTCCCACCGCTAGTCGTCTTCATCAGGATCTACTCACACACTGAAACAGCGTTCGTTAAAATCTAGTAACGGCTGACATTGTGAATTTACCAATACACTTCCCTCTACATGTAACTGATGGTGACGCACTGCTACAGCAAAATAAGAGCTGCCACGCCTTCAGAAGGAAGTTGTTTTTTTATATACACCTTAAAATAATGTAAAGCAAGTCAGAGCTTGAAATAACTTTAAATGTTAATTTATTTTAAAAAGCTGGCTACTGTGCTGCACTGAAAAACTAACGACAGTCTGAAGCAGAGGGAGAGAAAAAGCTAAAGTTACATAAGGAAGGTTAAGTTGAATGCATTTTTAGTTCCAACCTGTGAAAACGACACTGATCTTATCGCATGTTGCATTTGAATGATAGCAACGTAGTTAATAAAAAATGCACAAATAATAATTGAAAATTTTTTTTTTAAATTAAGCAAATGTCACTCTGGACAAATCGAACCTGAACAATGGCATCATTCAAAAACCATCTGTAATTTTCAGCAGACCTGCTGACCGGCTGGTTGCTGCTCAGCTGAAAGCCTCACGCATCGTTTCTTTTAAACAACCATTAATGAGCAAAATTGCAAAATTGAGCTGGAGTCTCCCTCTTGGTTTTTTTAACTCTTCAATAAAAACTTGGAGCAATCTTGTGTATTTGCAACTGGGAGCTGGACTGGAAGCCTACAAGCATTTAGCTTAGAGCGTGAAGAAGAACGTTCACCTCTTTGTGCAAACCGGACGGATTGGGGGAATTTAAGGAGCAAGAAAGCCACTTCAAAAGAGGAAAAACAGAGAACATATGGCTTATTCCTGACATGAGGCAGAAGGCTATGAACTGTTTCAATAAGATCCCCTCCTGCCGTGTGGAAGAAGCCTCCCGACGCTGCAGCTCGGACCAGACCTCCCCCTCCCCGTCTCCATCACCGTCACATTCGATTAGCTGCAGCCCCTCCTGAAGCTGCCCATATGGTCATCCTTAACAATGAAATTTCACACACAAAGCACACAAAGCTGACTCATTTAGCCAACTGCCCCCCCCAACCCACAGGAAGAAATTTATACATTTAACGAGATCATTTCCTGTTTCACCACCACACATGCTCTCCGTCGACCCATTT
This sequence comes from Brachyrhaphis roseni, assembly GCA_903066815.1. Lineage (NCBI taxonomy): Eukaryota > Metazoa > Chordata > Actinopteri > Cyprinodontiformes > Poeciliidae > Brachyrhaphis > Brachyrhaphis roseni. The sequence goes on from CAEFZY010001733.1 coordinate 10,313, forward strand.
GGTGAAAAGACAGAGAAATCCTGAAGATTTAAGGTGAGGAGGAGTCGATGCAACTTTCACTCAGAAGGCGATGCAAAGGAGGTCCTCTTAAAAACATGGAGCCAATAAATAAATGTAATATTAAAGATTTATATCAGTTAATCTTTTTCCAGAGAGCGGATTGTTCCTCACAGCTTTTAGTGTCGACACATTTCATGCAGGAGTTTTCTATGTTTTAAGATTTAACGTTTCTGAGGTTTCCAGTCTCTTTTTTTTTAAAGGTAAAAAATGTTCACTGTTTATGTAAAAGTAAATATTTTTCTACAGTTATTATTAAACCAGACAGATAGCTGGTTTTCAGTTAATAAAAAACTGGCAAAATCTGAAAAAAACATTTTACTGAAACAAATAAAAAAAGTAACGGGGAAAATCTAAAACTACTTGCAACTAAATTGTGTGTTCATAAAAACTAACATGTTGAAATTATAGATATAATATCCTGTTTTTTTGTTTATGAATCTACTTACTAACCTTATAAACTTTTGTGAAATTGATTTTATTCCCACAATTTATTGTAGGAAATAAATTGATTTTATTCCCACACAAGCAGTTTACGCCTGTTGTAGGAAAAATATGGAACCCCATAATCCTCCTGGCGGCGCTAACGCTAGGAGAGGATTATGAGAGAAAACTTCAATTATTCTTTAATAATAATTCAATAGCTTAGTCAGAAACTGCTATCTTCTGCTCAGTATTAATCACCCAATCTGTGGACGTAATCACAATACAATATTTTGACCTTTTTGAATTCTGAAAAAACTAAAACTATTAAAAACTAAAAACAATATTCAACTAATAAAAACCAGGAATCAGAATTTAAAATCTAATTAAAGCTAACTGAATTAAACAAAAAGTCACAACAAAATAAAACTGAACTATAATAAAAAAAAACCTGAGGTGGATGAATGATTAGCATGATTAGCATTGTATATTTGAGTTTCACTAGTAGTATCCGCCCTCTATTATCATTTAGATGTATAAAAAGTAACGAGCAATGCGTCTTTTTCTATCTTAATCTGCTTAGAATGCTCACTGGGCAAAAACAAAGATTAAATCACTGGTTTTACCAAGTCAAAACTGGAACAGGATTAAGGTGGGCGAGGCTTAATTCCCAGATCCAGAGTCAAACGGCGGCTCACCTTCCACAGGAGCTCACACTCCCTCTCCTCCAGAGCTTTCTTGTGTCTCAGAACCAGAGCCTTCACTTCGGTCTGCACCACCTTGGCCTTGATCTCCACCTGCTCCGCCATGGCTTGGACTTTTTCCATGCTTAGCTGAAAAATTTTAATTTTAAAAAAGGGAAAAACAATTGAAAAATGCAACGAAACAAACAAAAAAAGACAATCAATAAATTAAAACAGAGACACAGGAAATGCCTATTGATGTTATTTTACACAAAGTATAGATGACCTCCAAAAACAGGAAACAGAGCATCAGGAAACAATATTAAAAAAAGAAAAGATTTTCCTGGCCAGTGAATGGATGAACACCTGCTCATTGTTTTAGCTTCATTCCTTTATAACAATCGCTGGTTGGAGGCAGAGAAAAAGGAAACGTTGGTTAGAAATGGGAAGTTCCTTCACTGACGCATAAAATGATTAACATCTTGCTGTTTAGGAAAATTTCCACTCTTTCTAGAGTAGGAATTTTATTTTAGAAATGCAAGAAAACGTAATTAATAAAGGCAGTGTTGTTTAACATGAGCTGCACCACATGATGTAAAAACCTTAATGAACATATCCAAAAGAGAAATACAAATGTTCCAACACACAAGATTAAAAAAGCAAAAAAAATAAAATAAAAATATGACTTGATGATAAAAATAATAAAAGACATTTACTGCTTGAAAAATCCAAATGAGTTTCCATGCCAAGAAAAAAACAATTGTCTTTAAGCTAGCTGTTAGCTTTAGCCTCTGGGACAAACTAAAATGGATTAGACTAAATGAGAACCACAGAGAATTTATCCTCCATGTCAGAAATGAACTGTTCAAAACAAAAATCCTGAACATGAGAGCAAATGTCAAAAATTATAAAGATAAAACAAATCTTTGTTTAAAATCTTGTCAAAGTGTAAAGAAGGAAAATAAACATTTCTTTGCTTCTCTTAAAAGAACTGAAGATGATTTTTTTCCCCCCCAAAGTAAATAATTCATCTTTCTATAAATGGACAGTTTTTGCTGTGCTTTTCATTTGCAAGTCTATTTCAATGACATGTTGGCAAAGAGCTGAGATAAAGAAGCAACTGGAATAAGATGAAAAGTCCACAAAGTTTCCTAAAAAAGCCAGACGGCAACATCCTTCCTGACTGCGGAAAATTTTTCACAAGTTTCAGGAACGTTTGGATTTTCTCTACTGTGATTTAATACTTTTTCACGAGATTTTTACAGATGTAATTTGTGTGAAATTAGGAATAAAAACCTATTAACGTTTTTTTTGTTCCAACTGCAAAAGTGACCACATAATTTTTAACTTTACAGAATATTTTAATGAGGCAGGAATTTAAAAAGGAAATGATTTTGTTGTACCACCTGGATACTGTTTGGTCTTATTTTACAGGCCAATATTAAATGATCAAACTTTAAAACAGAGGCGCCCCCTTTATTACTACCTGATGCAATAAAAAAACAAAAACAAAGCCGGGCCGTAGCATTTACAACGCACAATTTGGCCTAAATGAGGAGTTTTCTCTTTGTCTCCTTCTGCCCACTGAGTTTTATCAGGGCCTTTTTCCTCTGGCATCTCCTGGGAGGTCACGAGGTGAGCTGGACCTCACAGGCTCCAAGGGGAGGTGGGATAAGGCTTCCTTTGTCATATCTGCCACTGAGATCAAAGGTCACCTAAACCTCTACAGGTCGTGATCCGCAATCCCTGTCTTAAGACGCATACAGCCCACCCCCATCGCACCCTCGCAGGAACAAAGGCGGCCCGGCGGGCTCTTTCTTTTCTCTGGCCGTGTCGCGCGATGTGGCCGGCAAAAGGAACAACTAAATCAGGCAGGAAGGGAAGGAATTAACGGGGAGCTAATATCGCTGGAGACCGGAGTCTTTAGGAACATTTTTTAACTCTCTGCAACTCGCCGTTTGTTTCTCTAGACCTTTTCACCAACGGTCATTCTACAACGTTTCCAAAAGTATTATTTTTCACATTTTATAACCCTACAAATATATGCCTTAGCGTATTTTATTAGGATTTAATGTAGGTAAAAAGCTTTCGAAATTGTTTACGAACAAAATTTGAAAAGTGTGACACGCATCGTTTCCTGCAGTATGTTCGTCCTTTTCTCTCTTCCATTTATCCGATACTCCTTCCAGTCTTTGTGTCGCCATCAACGCTCCCAAAGGAGCACAGCTTGGCGTACAAAGACAGCCGAACTAACCAATGATAAAAAAAAACACACAGCAGAAGCAGAGAGTTTTGACCAACTAGGAGGTCACAAGTCCCGGGTCAGAGGTCAGGGGAGATAATGGGTGTAGAGTGGACGGAAATTTCCTACCTCAGGGGACAGAAGCGTATGCCTGTGTTTACATATTATCTGGCGTCAGCGTTTAGTCCCGCAGTGACCTGGATAGAAGTGGACAAACACGCCGAACGGCTCAAGGTGCTGCTGGACGGAGGGCGGTGCGTCTCCTGGCTCACATCCTGCAGCTTTGTTTGGTAAAACATAACCTCACCATTTATTTTTCTTTATAAATGGAGCCTAAATATTAAGCGAATTTTCCTAAACGTGGCCTGAAACAGCCGTGTTGTGATATCTGGGAATTTCAGAAGAATCCAACAAACACCCTCAGTGACATAAGCACTCCGGCAGAAAGATACGAAGTTTGACCCGACCAGACGAGGGGTCAGGCTGAGAAAATGGATAGGTGGGGCACATGCTCCGTGTGCTGGAGATAATGCATGTCCGAATGTCATATGACCTCAGTGGAAAAGCTCGTGTTTCATGTTTTGGGGCGAGTATTTACCAAGGTCACAACTCTGCCCCACCTTCCAGGCAAATTAGATAACAGCCGCGTTTCTGGCCTGCCCCTGATAACTCTGCAGGTTTCAAAGCTGCTTTTCTGAGTCGTTCCTTTGCCTCTGTTGTCAGAAATTGTTGATTTAAACTTTACATTATGGACAAAGATTATGCTATAAATAACACTATCTGCAAAGAGTAGACTATTTATCAAAATTATAATAATTATTTAGAGTTGAAGTCGTGTCTGAATGTTAAGTTATGCAGAAAATTTCTATCAAGAATTTTTTTTAAACCAGAGAAACTGGTGACTGGAACCAGAACATTTTCTGCTTATGTGTGGATTTACTTTACAAATCCTTTCTGTCCATCTCAGGCAGCTTATTCGGTTATTATTGGACTGGATGGTTAATGTTTGAGGAAACAAAACAAACATTACATTTTGTTCTTTTAACAAACCTATGTGTATGGGGGAATGGAAACTCTTGTGATTTTTCAGCCAACATTTCTAATTTGGTTGTGTTGGTCAATCCGGCTCCAGCAGCACATTCAAGCTGAGGCTAAAGCCAAACCTCCATTGTCAAGTCTCACTCTAGCCGGTTCATGTTTGGTTCGGTTCTAAACAAGCTGGGTGGGTCTCCATTGGCAGTGCGTTCCTAACCATGTGGGCGGGAACATGAGGGTACAGCAGCTGTAATCGATGCGCCAAAGTCAATTAGCTCAAGCCGACTTTGGCATCAAGTCTCTTAAAAATCTCTCGGTATATGTTTGTTGGCGGTTGCCCCGTCCAGCTGACGCTGTGTGCGCTCTTACTAGAACAAGTACTGCCTTCGCTCATCTTGTTCATGGACCAATCAACAAATCCAGTCTGCTGCCGATTAAACTGCTAGGACCGGTTTGTACCGTCCCAGAGGTGGTTCCAAAGAACAGGGAAGAACCGGACAGAAACCACAAATGAAGACAAATTTGTCAAAGTTGAGGTTTGAAAGAGTGATGTAGGAAGACCGTTCCTCTCCACTCGCAAATTCTGGAGGTATTCTCTGATAAAACTCTCTCTGTAGGGGAAAACGTCGAAAAGCGGTCGGTCAAGGTCGTCAAAGTCTTATCTTAACATCTGTCTGCATTAAGATGGCCTCCAATTGTTTTTCCAGTGAAGAAGATGCTACACCTCACCATCATACTAAGTCCCTGAACAGCCATGCAGGAAATCGAAGGGTTTTCCAGGCATGCTCAAAAGCATTGTTACAAAACATCGATTAGTCTCCAGTGAAAACAGAATCCGACTACCCTGCCATTGTAATTTCATTTTAAATTCAGTTTTCTCCTATTCCCGTGTGTTGAGATTACTTAAAAATTCAATGTTTCATTTTATTCCTCTAGGTAAAGATATTAGCATGTACTGTAAATATGAACATTTCTAAATTTAGGATATATCTATCTATCTATCTATATATATATATATATAAAAAGTTTTTACCACTATATAGCAATTTTGCACAAATCTGTTATATACCAAGACTGGAATTTAAAAAAATTCAATTTTAGGAATTTGTGAAGTTTTTCATTCAAATGATAAAATTAAGTTCATACGCTTTATTTCTATTGCAATATTCTAAAAATGCTGTTGTGACAAAGGGAGCACAAAATGAATGGACCTTTCCAAAGGTTATGCTCTAAAGGGGAAAGTTTCAGATGTTATTAGAATTCAGCCAATAGTTGAAAACAATCATAATTTCTTTGGTGACACATCCTGGTGTAATTGTGCATCTCCAATAAACGTCAAACTGATTCCTAGTTTAAGCAATGAGGCATGATGTTAAAATATGACAGAATGGTATTGCAATTATTTTAGCTGTGTGTTTTAAATGTGAAGCAGATTACTAAACAGATTTTATGTACATGTTCACAAACAGGAATTTATTATTATTAAAGAAAAACATGCCACAGAATTTTTTCTGCTCACTTTAAATAATTGATTGTAGTTTCAATGCTTTTCCTTTCCTAAGTATTTTCTGACTCTTGCTTCCTAATCGCCTTTAAAAAATGTCAGACGTCAGCAGTTTTTTGATTTTCTAGTTGAAGTCGTGACGTAAATGTCAGAAGCAGATAAAAAAAAATGCATGTTATCGCGTTAAAGTCAAACCCTTAGAGATAAACGGCTGGTGCCTTCAGACTACAGCAGCCGTCAGCAGTGTGAAGAAAATAGAGACTCCTTCTGTTTTAGTTTAACACCTAAAACTGGAAACTTGTCCAAAAATATTCTGAAAAAACACAAGAAAATGCTGCTCTCCTTCTAAATAGAGCTGCTTCACATATATACATTTCATACTTCTGGTTCAACTAATGATGAAATGCTAAACGTTTAGCCTGCTGGTACCAGACTCGACCCATTTGCAGCTTTTCAGTGAAAAGGAAAAACATGACCGCCCTCCACCCCCTTCTCACACGTTCGGATAAAACCGGAATGTAAAGAAAGTTCAAGAAGGTGCAACCTAAACTATAATCATGTAAATGAAGAGGCATAATTAGTATGCGCGTATGTGTGAGAGAGTTGGGTGGAGTGAGATGTGGGAGGGTGAAGGAGTGAAAAGGGGAAGGGCAAGTGTTCCACTTCTTTAAAAGAAGTGGGTATTTTTCCTTTCTCTGAAATCCTTTAAATACCTCACCTACCCTCCCCCAGTGCCCCCTGTGAGACTCCTCCCCGTCCTCCCCCTCTGACCCCGAGCCCTGCCCCCGCCGGAATTCAACTCATGCGACCCCACCCCCTTTTAAGGGCCAGCTGGACACCTCTAACCCCGGGGCTCCCCGGCCGCCCCAGTACTGGTCACTCTCTCAGATATCTAAGCTGAGCGGCTCTGATGTCCGGGCGCTAGCTGCTAGCTGGTGTTGTGATTTTTAAAGGCACAGCTGCTCCCCTCAGGTCGTACTTAGTGCTTGGAGGAGATGGATGAGAGCAGCTCTGGGAGCTTTAATCTCGTATGGGAGACCTCTCCTTTGTTAGCAATCTGTTTGGCCTATTTTATTACAGTGGAGTGATTTTAGTGAAGCTATTAGTTTGACTATGTTCTAAATAAATGCGCACACTCTGCCGTTCCTGTCTGCTGTCACACCCTGTCGATGTTTTTGGATTTTTAGTTCATTTTAAACTAGCCATGTAAATCTAAATTTTCACAGAAAATATTTCACATTTTCTGACAAGTCTGGGCAAAATGGACTGAAAGTTTTATCACAATATTTTGTTGTAAAATTGTGATACTGATAAAAGTGATAAGCAGCATTTATTTCTTCTTTCTTAGGTAACATGACTTAATGGCACAGCAGTCATAGTCCTACAAACACAAATATTGCTCTTGAAAAACGTGTACCAAGTATTTTTAGGACACCAATCACACTTCATAAAGTGGGATTTATTTTTATCACTAACCTGGACACAGTAACTGCATTTAATCACAGTATAAAATTTATTGGTATTTTTTTGATACTTTCAATGGACAAAGAAAAGTGAGGAAAATAGAAAACGCAGCAGTTTGGTTTCTTTTTCAAACATCATGAATTTATCAAGCAACAATGAATCAAAATTCCTATCATGATGAGGAATGATAACCGATTCGTCGTCTTGGAGTTTCCTCTGGGGCGACTAAACAGCAAGCCACAGCGGTGAGGAAATGTCATTTGTTTTCAGTTTTACACGAATAAATAGAAACTATTCTAGCAATAAACGTTAAACACCGACGGTCAGGAAACCGTAGCATGTCGAGAGAAGACCCAACACGCCCTCACCTGGACAGCCTGTCGTCCCTGCTGAGCGTCTGCCAGCAGCTGAAGGATGACGGCCCTGCAGTCCTGCATGGCGTCCTGCAGGTAGACGAAGGTGTGGCCCATGTGACGGCCCACGCTGCACTCCCTGCAGATTGGCACCGAGCAGGTTTCGCAGAAGAACAGGAACACCTGCCAAAACGAACGCAGGGGGAATTAGTTTCCACATTTGGGAAAGCGCGACCTGAACGAGAGTCTGTGGGGAAACGTTTGGGCCCCAATCGGAAATGCTTATGCAGTGGAAGAACATGCTAATTTTATTTTAAAGATCACATGCTACTGTCGCATGGGTTTTATCTACATCTGGTTGCACTCATTACATTCAAGATGCCTTTATGATTAACAGAAAAAAACTAACAAAAGGTACTGAGAAACTACATTTAAAGTGAGAGAATATTAAGAATTAGTTTTGATACAAAAATTAACAACAAGAAAAAAAGAGTCATCAGAAAAATAAGTACAAGAAAAAAGTCAGAATAGAATAAAGTAAAAATACAAGAAAAATGTACGATAAGGTCAAAATAATAGGATGAAGTCATAATAAAGTAATTTAACAGCATGTTGCAAAAATACAAGAAAAAAGTTAAAACAACATGAGAATAAAATCGTATGACAAAGACAAACCAATACCAGAAAAGTTATGATGCAGGAATAAAGTATTTATTAACAGAATAAAGATGCAAAAACATTATTAGGGCATCTACTCAATAAAAGTAGCTGGCCTACTTTATGACATCAATCACGTATTACTTTTTGTAATAATCTGAGAAGTCGTAAAACAATAAAGTCGAGATAAAACCAGAAGTTGTAATACTAGAATGCAGAAGTAATTTTATGAGAACTCCTCAGTGAAAATGTTTAAATTTACTTTTTTTTTCCCCACACAGATGCTCTTCTGCTTAAAACTCAGGTGTTTAATGATACAAAACGAACCCGGCACCACGACAAACTAAACACCCTGGTGACAAACACTTCCCCCACAAACACAAAGCTAATTAAAAAGAGAAGGGCCATGAATGCTAACACAAGTCATCCATATGCATGCGTTGCCAGGGAGCCTCACTGGAGATCGTTTCTCATTCAAAACACAGCCGGAGGAGGAGAACGGGAACCAAAGACAGGCAAAGCCAGATCAATATCCAACATATGAGGGCGTAAAAGACTCCATTTGAGTTTTACAGGCAATTCCAAATAATAGAAATATATATAAATGTACATGTTTGATATTAAAACCATTTACACGTGCAATTATAAATGTTTAATGTGTTCCAATTGACTTTTTAATGGTAACTGAGGTTTATCATTCATTATGTCTTGAGCCAACAACAAAGTGTCTTACAACTGATTCCCTCCAGCAGTACCTGCATATGTGTGTGTGTGTGTGTGTGTGTGTGAGAACTACACACATCAACCATGCCTGCCTCTAATCACTTGTTGACATTGTTAGAGCTACCGTTTCAAAGCAAACATGACGGAGGAACTCTGAAATTAGACACATTGTCTGCTTCATTTTCAGCTAAATACGTATTTGTGGAAACATTTGGACGGATGAGTGATTGATTATCTCTGTGGCTGTGTGTGTTAATGGGCAGAGTTTATGCAGCCGACCGGATCAATTCTACGTCAGCTGGTTGTAATCATCTAAACGCAGCAGATTTCAATCAGACAAACATTTCTGGTTTTCCTCTCTCAAGTAAAGTGTTTCGCAGGAGCAGATTGTTTACACTGGGGGATGAACTCAGGATGAATTTTAGTTTATTTCTTATTAGGTTTTTTAATTTATAAATTCATGCGCAACATGTTAGTTTTGTTTATTCTTGGCTGGAGTGGGCGCTTTTTACGTACATTTCACTTTAAAGCAGAAATCCGATTTTATATTGTCGTAACGTGCAAAACACGAGCACTTATTTAAAAAAAATTTCATTTAAAAAAGCTTTTCAGAGAAAACATTTAACTAGATTATTCAATTTATCTAAAAATTAGTTGATTAATAAATATCACTGCCCTATTTCATGATGTCAAGTCAAACATAATTTGATCAAGCCTATTTTTAGCGACAATTTCACTGAGTCATTATCTTTCGATAAAAATAAAAACAAAGCAGATTTTTTATGTCATGATTTGCATTATTTTATTGCGACAATAATTGCATTTTGTCGCAATAAGTTTCACTTTTTGGAATTTAGATGAAATTCAAACCAAAATGAACGACTATGATTTGTATTTAGAAATTATTCCAATAAATTCAGGAAAAACAAATTTTTTTTATACTTGTTTTAATTTTCTACAAGGAAAAAAGCCGATTTGATTCATTTTAAGAACCTTGTTGTAAAGAGATTTTATTTCAGAGCCGGAAAAGGTTTTATAATTAATTGGTCCCAGCTTAAAAACAACAAAAAGTCAGAGTAAACAAAATAAAAAAAATAAAAAAGCACTTTCAAAAGGCTGACCAAAATTTCCCTGAGGAAACAAACATGTGATTTAACCTTTGCTGTTAAAAACTAAGCCTTGCTGTAAACCCCCCACTGCCTGAACGCCGATTGGTTGTAATAGGAAGTTAATTAAATATGCACCGTGCGTCACGTCCCAAAGAGACTCGGGATCAATGGCCTCCAATAGCAGCAGAGCGGAGAGGACGGAGAGGGGTCTGCAATCAATCCATCAATATTGGCGGTTCCCTTGGGGAGCGGTCTAATCTAATGAGTCACACACAGAGACACACCTCCCCCTTTACTTCACTTCCTCCTCCTCTCTGCCTTCAGCTTAACCTCCTCTTTGGATCCTTTTCTCTCTGGCCTCTGCCACAGTTTCTCACTCGGCTCGGCCTTCCTGCTTTCCCGACCAGGACCGACCCGGTTCGACCCGTCCCTCCCCCGCTGACATCTCCTGAATTTCAGAGTGAGACGGTGCGCACCCCCCCCCCACCACCACCACACACACACACACACACACACACACCCACACGCACAAAAGGCTGGAATGCTGCTGGATCGGGGTGGAGGAAGAGGAGGCTCAGGGGGACAAACGCTGATTGAATCAGTTATTAAACGATCAACCAGCGACGATGATGATAAATCGTCCCAGAAATTATTGCGATAAACAATAATATTGTTGTTTTGAGACAATATTCAACCAATAATGATGTTTTATTAACGCCCAATCAAAGATTAACAAATACCATTTTCTAAAAAACGTTTAATACTGAAACTGGAAACATTGCATATGTCTAAAATAAAACAATATTAATATGGTTATAAAATCTTGCATTGGTGTAGACGGGGAAAAGTGCAAACTATTTTCTACTGGGTGTCAAACGTGTGCAGCGTTTCTCAAAAGGCCAGATTCAAAAGGCCAATATTAAAATGGGATCATCTCCTTAACAGCTGTTGCTGAAATGAAAATTATTGCTCTCATTTTAATTTAGAATGCTTATTAATTTATTGCTTATTGTGACAGGGTTAAGCATTTACTCTATTCATTATCTGATTAGTATTTAATTTTTTACATCTAGAAAACTAGACAAATCTGAAAATGTCAACCCTATTTTGACTTTTTATTTACTCTGCTCATTTCCTGATTATGTGATAATAATTCAGTATTTTTCTACTTTTACATCTAGAAAACAGACAAATGTGAAATTTTTGACCCTATTTTATAGCTCCAAATATTGCTGCCATGCTTAATGACTGTAATTTTCCAACAAAGACCAGAAGGACCATGGAGAGAAGAGGAGTTCTGCTTTCACAAACAGCTGCAGGCCCTCGTCAACGCAGCGTCCAGCCTGGGTGTCATCAGGTGGAACGCGCTCCCCTCTTGGCGCCAGAGATTACATAATACACGGGCATCTTGGAAAACAGCTCAATATTATTGATCCACACAGAAAACAGGCTCTTCTCACAGGGCTTCGTGGAATGGTTCTGTTGTCTCAAACAGTTTTTTTTTTTTCCCCTTTTCCTCTTCACTTTGCGTCTAAAACTGAGTAAAAAAAATTTCTTTTTTTTTTTTGCTTTTGAGCGATGAGATGGAAATGTCACGGAAAGTCACAGCACACGTGACTCAGAAATGGAAAAACACCCTCCCTCCCCAAAATAAAAACAAAACAGAGTGGAGGTGGGCGTGGTGCCGGAGCTGTAAATTCCTCAGGATCCACCCTGCAAACGAGGCTTTGAGGCAGAAATGGCTCCTCCAGTCATTTAGAGCAATTGCAGCAGGAAAGCAATCAACAATCTGAAGTCACAAATCCTGCGCCGACGTTTTTAGTGCTGGGAGACGGGAAGCAGGTTGTAGCGTTTGGTTGGCGTGCCGGAGGCTTCTTTCTTCTCTCGATTCATTTGGGTGGCATCTTTTAAAGTCGATTTCATTCGGTTTTCACAACATGAAATGTTTTATTTGTAGGGTTGGGGAAAAGTGTAATGGCTTTCTCTAAGTGGCAGTGTGCAGCAACAGCTGGGGAGGGGCAGAACTGCAGCGGGTTGAACTCTGGTGTTTTCTCACTATCTCATGACTGGAAACAAATAGTGTGTTTAAAAATAATTTCATCATCAGTGTCTGTTCTTCTACTGTCCAAAATGATATTTTATATGAGGTGTTGGTGATATGGACTCTGTTTTATCACAATATCTTGTGGCGCTATTCTTATCGTAACGACAAAAGTTACAATAGGAACCATTTATTTATTCTTTTTTTACATAAATCGTATGACTGGCTATTATAACCCTACAAACTAATACTGCTTTTAAAAGACATTCCCATCTGTAATGCGCTTATTCAGTCGCAAAAAGAAGTTTGATTTATATCACGAAATAGAACTTCACTTTTACATTTATTGGTATTCATTGATGCTTTTATCTTTTATTGAACTAACAGTGGGGAAAAAATAGTAAATCTAACTATGCAGACGGTTTTGTGAGGGTTTAAACATCATTAATTGGAATTTATTGTCATAAATCAGGATTGTGAGAAATTAATTTCAATAAATGATGTGATAAATGTCCATCCTCATTTTAGAAATGTTTCGAGTAAAACCTGTTGCAGTGCAAATATTCAGGAAGAAAAAAAAATTTTAAATCACAAAAAAATCTTGTTTTATTTTATATGTGTGTGTGTATATAAATTAGGTTTTAAATATGTTTTGGTGTTTTTATAGGTAAATGTTTACATTTTAAAAAACTTTGGGCTGAATCTGCATGATTTTCAGAGAAACCATGGACAGAACCGTTTCACCTCTTCGTTTTTTGTTTGTTTTAAGTTTTATGTCATGCACCAAATTAAATGATTTAAACTAATCATTAAACTACAGCTACACTTGTGATTTTTTTATTTAACTAAAAGTGGTTCCTTCACCACCTGCTGCAGCTCTGAAATGTGGAATTTGGAGAGTAAAATCTTGCGAGCGGCCGGGCTTTGTGTTCGCACAGCAGTTGCATCAGCTCCGTTTCTAATTCCCATCCTCCCCTTCAGCTGCACTGAGAACTGGGGGAGAGGGCACCGGCTCCACTAGCCATTAGCAGGGCCGCGAGCTGCATGCGCTGCCTGCGTGAACAGCCGACACAGGCGGCGGCGGCGGGGGAGGGGCTCCGAGGCAGCGGGGGCTGTGTAATGTCACACTGCAGCGCCAGAAAAACCAGAATGGCTCTGCAAAAAGTGTGAATTTGCCCTTCAGTAAAGAGGAAAAAACGAGTCTGACCAGGTCTGATGAAGTCATCTGAACATTTACTGCACCTCCTTCCCTAGTTTAGGTTGTCTGCACTGAGTTTTAATGTGCATTTGCATTGCAATTTTTTTTTATTTTTTTGTATAAATACAAAGAAATTCAACGAAAATGACAATAAGTTGCAACATTTTTTTAAAATCGAAGCTATAAAAACCCCAAATCTATCCCCCAGTGGCATGTATCCTCATCTCCAGCTGGATGCCACCGTCTCGGCTCTGTGCAAGTGACGGGGATGTGACCGAGAAACACGTCAGCCTTCCTTTGGCTAGCAACCTCTGCATCCACTTATCAGCGGACGCAGCGCTGAGAGACCGAAGCCATTATTCCTACCAGACTGTAAACATGTTTATGGCCGCTGTAAAACCGGCCCCTTTAACATGGAGGGTGTGCCGGGTTTAACCTGCTGTTCACGAGCGACTTCAAATGCTGCAGCAGGTTTCAAACATCTTAAACGTTTTGTCCGTGATAATGCTCCGGAGTATTTATCTTGTGAAATTCTTCAAGAATTGCAATACGCTCAATTTTTTTTATGCATGCATAATTTCCTTGAAGAAATTGTGCCTTTATTGTATCATTAATTCTGAGAATTTTCTTATAGGAATTTTGACTTCTTGTCGTCACAATAAATTCCAATTAGTAATGTTTAAGAACCCCTTAAAACTGTCCTTTTTGTCAGGACTGTCAGTTTTACTATTGTCGCCAGCGTTTGTTCAACAAAAGCATAAAAAAATAATAAATTTGAAAATAGTTTTCGTTTGCACACTTCTTTAAATGACTGGTGTGCTAAAGAAACGTATTAAAAACAAGAATGCTATTCAAGAGCAATATTTATTTTTACCTCAAAAAAGATATAGTAAACTTTTATTATCACAATAGTACCACAAAATATCATCCATATCACCCACCCCATCGGAGTTTGAATTAAACAATTAAATACTACAAAAATAATAGTAAAACCTAAAAAATAAGTACACTTGTAAAGTGCAAGACCAATTTAAGTTAAAAATAAAGACAAAGTCTTGAAATGTAGCCCCTTTGAAATCAGCTTTTGTCTCAGGAACATCTGAAACAAGAAACATCTGAAAAGTTAAATAAACCTAAAGAGGACATTCCTGGGGGCCGATGTCAGCTGTGAGCATGTCAGGCAGCTGCACTCAAACATGTTTGCTTAAAGCGAGCAGAAGTAAAATGCCAACACAAGTGAAATGCAGGAAAAACCTCAACAACAAGTCAGTCATCAGCTGGAACCTTTTTCTAGATATTATGCAGGATAAAATTAAATGTCATTTCTGTATTTCTTTTTCGATCATCTTACTTTCAGACACATTTAGACATGAATTAGTTGTAGATTTTTAGGACAGACTTTTACTAAAAATCCAACTAAGCGGTCCTACTAAAGAATAAGGGTCAAGTATTTAACGAAAGCAGAACTGAAACCAGGATGAAGCCTCTTAAATATCTTCTTCAGACACGATTTAACTCCCCTTCTTTCTGGGTCCGTGTCTCCGTCTCAGCCTTGTGGCTCCGCCCCTGCTGAGGCAAACCCTGCTGGCCCATTGCCACGAATACAACACTCGGGCCTCCTCCTGTCGATGTTTTGAAACTCGGCCAGCCACGGCGCGGGGGGATGGAGAGCGGGGCCAGGGCAGGGATGGGTGGGGTGAGAAGGGCGGTGGCTGTAAGCCGACGCTCTGATTGGGCCAGGCGGCAGCGGGGAAAGAAAACAAACCAGAGTCAGCTGGCCTCCTCATGCAGAGAGCATGCTACTGGCCGGGTGGAGAACCGGGGCGGGGTGGGGGTGGATGAAGGAAAAGGAAGGGGCCTCAGCAACAAGGAGGAGGAGGTGGGGAGGGGAGAGAAGCCTGGGAAGGTAATAACAGCCTGATTCATGAAAGAATCGATAAATTGGAGGAGCTGTGTGAATGAAATGTGGAGGCGCTGAGAGGTAACAAACGCCCACGTGTGCAAACACAATGAAGCTATTCTTAGTCGCACAGCATTTCCCTGACACCGTAAACAACCCGACCCGCTCCAGAAGGCCCAGCCAACCCGTCAGTGTTGATAGGATTACCACACACCGTCATCACTATAATAATACCACTAAACTAAACCACAGCCTGATGATTTTTTTTTCTGTTAATTTTTCACCCTGAATTCCAGATTTTGAACAGGTTTTAAATTATTTTTAAGCCTTCAAATTAGCTTGCTGTGCATTTCAGACTTCTGTCCAGGTCCCTCTTGAAAATGAGATCCAGATCTCAACGGGGTTTACCTGGCTAAATAAAGGAAATATGCAGACTACACTATATTTAATAATTCTGCATAAATTCAATGGTAATCAGCGCAATTAAAGTTACAACATTTGACAGTTTATAAGTTTATCTGCATTTTATTGTGTTTAGTTCTATTTTTTGTTGCTGTTGATTTATTTATTTTTTTCAAATTGAAGGTGAAGATCGATCGTTTATCCTGGATGAACCACAACAAGTTTTCAGAGGGTTCCCAGTTAAAGTGTGGATTAAATTTATAGAAAGTTGTTCTTATTGTCAAGATTTAGAGATTTGCACTTTTTTTAACAAAGACTAGCATTTCAGCTGCTTTCTTCTCTGGTTTCCCCAACTAATATGGTCTTTGTCATTTCTGGGAGGTGGGAAGGTGAAACGTGGCAAAATAATTTTTCAACCAACTGTGTTGTTGATTGTGTCATTTTGTGATTGTTGGAGTGAAAATCAAAAGACATTTGATTTGAAAGCAAAACCAGCAAGGAAAGGAAATCCTTGGCAAACTGAAACATTTTTTCACACCTGGAATGATGAAAACGATCTTCTCAGTAAAATCCCATTTTAGCTTTTCATCATTGACACAAATGAATGAAACTGGTCTAAATGTTCCTGCCGCCACATACTTAACACAAATCAATTGGGCTTTAAAAGCTGGGCTGATTTGCGTTAGGTAAACTGTACCTGGAAGCTGTGTGGTGACCACAATGCAAGGTCAAAGTTTTAAAGTGTTAACAGCACAATTCTGTTGAATGAGGTCAAATAATGGCCAATTAAAATCCCATTTGGGCCCAACCGCTGAGTAGGAAGTGGCGCAGGTTCCGGCTTCTGAACAACTTCTAAATCTCGTTGTCAAAGAAAATGTGATAAATGCCTTCCTTTGTATCCATAAAATTTATATGGGCAAAAAAAAGGCTTCGAATAGACATCAAAGACTTTGACGCTCTTGTGCACACTTCCATTTGGCCCAAATGAAACACACAGGAAACAAGGAATGCTCTCTAATTACTGGGCACATGGTGCACATTAAAACCCTGGAAGTCCAACTTCATATAATCGAAATCTGCTGCCACACACGCAAAAACAAAAAAAAAAATCCTCTTCAGAGGATAACTACCTACAGATGGGAGATGCAACTGCCGCCACACACTCCCTGAGATACTTTCAGCAGTGACAAAGTGTAACAGCAAGCCCCTTTAACTGCAACAGCTGCTAAATCATGTTGAGGAGGTTTTCTGTATCTATAATCTCCTTTGTCTTTGACAGAAAACAGACAGACCGGGCTGATGAGAAAGGCAGGAGTGGACAGAGGAAATACCCAGCATGTGTGTGAGAGACAGAAAAAGGGAGAAGGGAAAAGAGAACCCAGGAGGTATAAACTCAGGTTACAGGAATTCCTCCAGACTTGTATCAGCGTCGGTGTTGGGTTAGGTTTCCTTGCAAACATTCTCCACCGGTGACCTCCGCAGAAGGGGAGTGAGGCCGAGCAAGCAAATGTTTCAAGCGATACCCTTTGACAAAAGAACTAGATAACTGGAGCAGTAAAAACACGCAAATAAAAAGTAGAATCGCAGAACTGTGGAGCAACGTGCGTCAACATTCTTGGTCCTCCCCCGGAGAGTCCAACATCTTAAGTTGAAGCTACATAAACTGGGCCCTTCAGGAGACACAAAGGTATTAGAAGGCCATCAAACTGATTAGTTCAACTTCACCTAATCCTTAAAAGCGCTACACATTTTCGGCAGCCATTGCCCAGCAACAGGCTCCCCATCCCATAAAGAGGGGTTGTGAAGCCGCGCACGCAAGTGCGATGAGAACAATTTAATCTAAAGCGCGGAGTGACATTTTGTGGGATTAGCATATCATTAGGTGTCTCTCAGATGGAGCCGGTGTGTGCTTTGTATGCTGGAGCGTGACATCACAGCAAGCAGAGGGCGCTCTTTGATGTAATCCAATTTTCCATTTCAACTTCTCATCCAGTGTGGGATGCTCTGCCTGTTTGCAGTCCATATGAGGAGAGGGTTGGGGGGAAGAGGTGGCATTTATGTTGCTTCGGTGGACCGCTATATTAGCTTGTGTATCCAGACATGTCTGCTGTCTTCTTTGGTCTTCATGATGTTACTTGTTCTCTAAAGTGCCTTCTCCATTATCAAGCCTCTCTTGCCGGTTAATGTCTGGTGTGGTACTAGCCAAGTTAGGTGCATCTCCATTAGCACTGTGTTTTTCTTTCTGTGGACATGACTATGGGCAGAAATGAAGCAACATGAGCACACAGGAGCTGTGGTCAACACTCAAATGAGTTTACTTGCGCATAATACCCTTGGACGGACGTTTTCTCCAATATTTCTCAGTATATTTGTTCATTGTGGTTTGATCCATCCAGTTGATGCTGTATGCGCTTTTCCGCCACAGTTGATGAGGTTTGGACCTCAAGGTCTGACCATGGAATTGTTAGTTTGCAGCTCTTCATCTCGCCAACTAGTAGAGTCTTGTCGTGGCTTGAAAATGGGGGTTGAGATGATGTTGTTCAACGAGTTTGCAAGTACCGCCTGGTGCCGCAAAGCTACAGACGAATGCCGTCTGCAGCAGTACCCAGCTAGGTCCGGCTTGTATTATCCCCAAAGTGGATCCAAAGAACAGGGAAGAATTGCACAAGATCTGCAAATGGAGACGAATCTGGTCGAGGTGACTAGGGAAGAACTGGTGGAGAAGAGGCTTGACGTTCTCTAACAAACCTTTGAGGGCCTCAGAGAACAGCTACTGAAACTGGACTACACAACGGAGGGTATTGGTCATACTGGATTTTACTTTCAGAGTAGAGACACATGCTTCTTATTTCCAACTTTTATTTATATTAAAAAAAATACTTTAAACTAGTGATCATTGTTTCCTCTTCACAATGTCACACTACTTTGTGTTAGTCTGTGTTTTGCCAACTTTAAAAACTCAAGTTTCATATACTGTATATGCTTCAAATATCATTTAATTTGAGTATTTCAAAAGATTATCTTAATTCTGTCCTAGGATTCATATTTGTGTGTAGAAGCATTTTCCTCAAAAGAGACACAAGAGACAATAAGAAGCCTTCCTCTGTGAACAAAGTAAGTAAACTTAAACTGAAGAGACTATAGACGGCTAAAAAGCCACTAAAACAGAACTATATTTTCCTCCAAGGACAATGACTGGAACTGAAACTGTTCCAAAAGCAGAGGGAAATAAGCTGTAAAGTACAAGGCTTGAGCTCGATTCAGTTTACTTAATCAAAAATAGAAACAAAAACTTGTGAAACTTCCACTCTTCTCTTCTGGTAATTCACACGCCCCAAATAAAAGCAGCTGAGCATGTGTACCCCTTTCTTCACACAAAGACTCTGGATTAAGGTGTGAAATCATCAAGATGGAATGAAAGGTTTGTAGCCGAGATGGTGTGTAGGTGTGAAGTGGTTAGGGCCACGGATAAATGAAGCAGGTGTCTCACCATTTATGTCATGATGGAGTCAAAATGCCCTCCAGTCTAGGCAGCTTTGTGATACAGTGCATGAAGAAAACATTACGTCATTTTTC
Source organism: Brachyrhaphis roseni (assembly GCA_903066815.1). Classification (NCBI taxonomy): domain Eukaryota; kingdom Metazoa; phylum Chordata; class Actinopteri; order Cyprinodontiformes; family Poeciliidae; genus Brachyrhaphis; species Brachyrhaphis roseni. Next base: position 29,680 of record CAEFZY010001733.1, read on the forward strand.
TGTTGCTTGTAAGCATCTTTTTTCACACTATCCTTCAAATTATCTCAGATTGAGCCAAATTATGCCTTTTAATGAAATTGTGCAATGATGTAATAAACATAGCTTGGTAGTAACATTAACCGCCTGTGTGTTGGATATTATTTGTCATAGTAGGTATTTATTACCAAGCTTATTTTTGCAATAATGCAATCAACTTTCAGCTACAATTTTTCATTTGGAAGTCTACCCAATTATTTTTCCCCAGGTAAAGTAGGGTACGGTAGGGTTAGGGTTTGTAGGTGGTAGGTGTGGCCGATAGAAACATAATTTTATTATGATATTTTGTGATAACGATAAAGGTGATGATTACAAAAATTTTATTAAGTATTCGCATTTTTAAATAGATTCTCTTTAGGAAACCGGCATCTTGAAAAAGCCTTTTTTTTTTTATTATTTTATTGCACGCGGTAACAACTGCGCACTGTATATGCATTTTATTATATTTATCAATTTATTGACCTTTATTAGTTTTACAAGAAAATTTTGTCAAATTAACAATTCTGACAGTACTTTCCATTAAGGGAGTTTTCAGATTACATTCATGGAAATTTATTATTGTCATGATAAATCAAAATTTTTCAAGATAATCACAAAATAAATTCTCATTCTCATTTGTAAGAGTATATGTTGCCAAATAACATTTGGTAAATATAAACGAAAGAACACTTTTTGTTCTTATAGTACTTTCTTGCAACATTCAAGTCTTTTGATAATAACCAGAACAACAGAGCTGCACATTTAATGTGCAGCTATTAAATGTATTTGAATAATGTTCCATTTAACATGTCGCAGTGATTCTTGGAGTGAAAACATCAAAGTAGTTTTCAACAGAGTAGGACCTATCAATGTATGGATCTGTCAAGACTTGACACATTAAGAAAAATCAAAAAGATGAGCAAACTGTCAGCTCGATTTGATCATTTCAGGAGCAACATGAGGCAGATTAGAGAGGCGTTTGTGTTTTATCCTTATCCTGAAACCAGGGGTTAAAATGCCTTTTCAAGTCAACACCTTCAATAAAATGAGAAACCTCACAAAAAGAATAGTAACCCATTTGCACACTGATGAAAAAGAGGGCAAACTTGCCTTTAATCAGCACCTAAAGAAGAACTGAACTGTGCAAACATAAAACTGATCTTTCCATCAGAGCGTCAAAATAAATGGGAGAATGTGACGATGATGGACATGGAGATGGTTGACGGACAATGGCCTTGTTTTCTCAGTGCGCACAGGTAGAGAAAGACAAGCCCTCTCCTGTGTCACTGCCTCCCCCAGGGCTGAAGAACAGTGAGTGAGTGAGTGGGAAATGAGGCCCTTACTGGAAAACTGAACCGACCTATTTACTGGCAGTGAACTGCTGGTGTAAATGGGAGGGGAAGAACAGAAAAAGAGACCAGTAAGGAAAAAAAGAGAAAAAAAATTAGTAAACTGGTAATCCAAACTGTCCTTTGTTGTTGCAAGTTGACTCATCGTTGTACAAAAAGAAGTTCAAGTTTATCCACTTATTCTTTTTTAACCTCAATGAACTGGGTCTTAGAAAAAGTCAATAAAATGTAGGGAAAAAAATTCTGTGTTTGCAGAATTTTTTTTTCAAGCTGCGTTTTCAATACAGCTTGGAGACTAGTCATTTTAAATATTACACCGTATTTATATGGCTTGATAGAATCCACCCAAAAGAGAAATTAAATGTAGAAGCTGTGTAAACTTGGTGTGTATTGGCGAGTTAACAGGGAATATTTCTTACAATGTGTAAAATAAAAAAAATTCTGCAGACCCAGGCTGCCTACCAGTAGGGGGCGACAGCCAAAACATCAAACTGAAAATCCCAAATACCTTTCAGACCAGGTCACTTTACCCCTTTACCATTTCTAAACGGCGGAGTCAATTGCAATGGGACGTTCTGGACCTACTACGTTTAAATTCATAGCCACTGTGGGAATTATCCATACCCAATTTGAAAGCCAATTATTACTTATTGTAAAGATATGAGGTTGTCAATCAACAGGAAGAATAATTTGATCAGAGAACAGAGAGTCAGAGAAAAACTGATACGCAATGGTAAATAGATCAATAACAACTCGTTGATTCAGAGGTATGAGAATTAAGAAGGGGCAAAAAATGGCAAAGTGTGAATGGATCTGGAACCAAACATATCTAAGAGCTTTTCAAAAAAATTTTTTAAAACATTTACATTATCCTGAGAATCAAAATTTGGGAAAATTTAATGACGACAGGACACAGCTGGGACTACACAAGCGTGAAGCGCTTGTCAACAGCAGAGTCGAGCAGATTTTAACAGAATCATCAATACTCATGCTCCCATAATAAACACAGAATTTGTTCAAACCTTTTCCTGGCTTGATTCAGGACAGAATGTAGAGGGACGACGCCAACCCATCGCCATTACTCACTTTGAGCCACAGGGGAACATATTCAGAGACGAAACAGCAAGTAGATAAGATGGGCAGTGCAATTGTAGCTAATTGCACTGGCCATCGGGTGCAATGGGTCACCCGACTGTACCTCGACACTGGATTCATGTGACATGGTCAGCTTAAGTGGTTTATTAATGAATAAACTGTATAGCAAAAAAGGTTCTTGATAAGACATCGGCATGGCTTCCATATTTGCATGTAATAAACCCACTTTGGGTTAGTTGCACCACAGAGTTTCAAACTCCATTATTATAGGTGGCCATTATGAACTAGACTGTAGCTGTCTATTTCAAAGAAAGCAAATCAAAATGAAAATGTAACTGATAGTTGCAGTAATCTCTGCTGCTGCAGTTTAAAAAGGATGTTTCGTCATTGTGCATACAACAATGAACCCCAGGCTTCACACAGGCAATACTTAAAGGATACCATTGCTGCACTTCAAAAGCCGTGAGATCCAACAATGTTAAGATTACTCTGGATCGGACATTGTTTTCATTTCTACCCCGGGAGGTGACCCAAACCTTCTACAGCCCGCTGATGAAATCAAACATTTTCTTGGTCCGGTTTCAATTATTTCTCCTTTTTTCCACAAGTCGAGTCCTTCCTTTTATCAGGACTTCAGACAGTCACAAAAACAACAATCATTTTCGCCATACAGTTTCAAATTGACAAAATTTACAAGCTCTAGTAGAGGAGAACCCAGAGATAAAAGAGAAAGTTCGACAGAAAACGTTGGAAACACTTCATCAATCAGTTCTGCTTTAGCCCTCCCCTGACCCAATGGTTCAATGTAATCGCTAAAGTGCTGCCTCCCTATTAGGGCTCTTATGAGGCTTCTGAGGACAGGGGGGAAGAGATGGGGGGCAATAGGGCAAGTTTTCATGATGCCAATCCTTCCTGAACCTACTTAAGTCATACAGCACATGTAACTTCATGGTGGGCTGCACCAGTAGATTTTGTGAGTTCCTGTTAACAATGAATGGCATCCTGCTGGGTCGGCAGTGTTTAATTGCAGACCCAGCCAGTGAGAGACACATGCCTCCGCAACTTAATAGATTGTAACCACAGTCTGTTATTGGCAATGTAAAAAATGTTAACACAGTATTGACTTTTTCCATCAGATTAACTGACTTAATTGGGTGAACATACATCATAAATCTATGCCATCAAATCAGGGGTCCTACATATTTTTCACGTCAGAATCATCCACTTTTCCCAACCAGACATCTTTCAACCAGATGGAATTAAAAAAAAAACAACTTAATTACAACTTTAAAAAAGATTTTTCTGCAAATAAATGCAAAATCTGCTAAATGCGAAGACTGTAAGAAAGATGAATAGATAGATACAATCTATGGGTGTTATATCAGGAGCAAGGACGTCAGTGACGCGTTACTGACGTCGGACCACTTTTTTCAGTAACGAGTAATCTAACGCGTTGCCATTTCAAATCCAGTAGTCAGACTACAGTTCCTTATTGAAACCACTTTGCGTTACTGTCTTCTTTTGTAATTTTATTTTATTTCCTCCGTGCGCCTTGGGGAGAGATTGCCGTTGCTATGCGACAGCATCAGCAGCGACAGAAATGTCAACAATGGAGGGAAGAGGGAGATGCGCATTTTGTTACTGGAAAAACAGAAACTATTTTGAGTTTCTGTCGCCAAGCCTGATTATTATAAGGCTTTGGGCTTGTTTCTTTTCTAAAGTTGCTAGCAGATTTACTGAGTCGCGGGCTGCACTTTTGGGTTTGTTTTTGAACGTGAAGTTTCTTATTTGGGCTCGGAAGTAATTAGACATAAACCCCAGAATTTGTCTGACATCCAGTTAGTTTTAAACCATCATTTCCCGGATGATCCGTCCCGCTGCGTCTTTGTTAACGTCAAGTTAATATATGACCTGTGAATGACGTCGAGCTTCACGTTGTGCTACAACAAACTGCAAACATCGAGACTAATAGGAACAGCGCAACAACGTAAAAACAACCGCAAATGAACGAGTCTGTAAAGTTGTGCAACTAAATGCTGTTATAATCATTACTATTAAGATAAATGTCACAAATCTGTGCAGGAACATCTGAGTTGTGGAGCCAAACAACAAACAAGGGCCAACAAACTCAGGGCCGTAACACAAAACCTGGAGGCCTTGGGCAGGGAGGGGGGAACGCTAAAATACTTCTTAGAGTTTAGTGGAGAATAGTGGAACACAAAGACACACACAAATTACTAAAGTTTTTTCGTACTGTTGTAACCATTAAACAATCTCCCCTTCAGTTCAACCTTATAAGTGGAGATACATGATCAATGTAATTTTCACAGGTGGCAGAGTGTTGTTAGCAGCTGCTGAAAGTAACGAAAAATGTTACTTTAAATGTAACTTAGTTATTTTCCAAATCAAGTAATTAGTAATCTAACTAAGTTACTTTTTCAAGGAGTAATCAGAAATTCGATTAAAGTTACTTTTTTAAAGTAACTATGCCATCACTGATCAGGAGAGATACAACTAGCGGTGCACCGATTGCAGTATTCTGGCCGTTCACGGATTTTTAAGAATCCTGCCCTGCTGGTTCCAATTTTGATTGAAATTGAATTTTTTTTTTTTGTCTGAAAAGTTGCAAACATAGTGGCAAAGTTTATTAACCACGCACATCCATATCTCCTCTCACAGATGGATAGATGAATAAATAAATTGAAGATTTACCAGTGGATACAACATTTAGACAATGAAATAAGGATAAAAGTATGAAAATACTTTTTTTGTGCTCAGTTCTCCATAATTAAGCTGCATATAATGTACCACGAGAGTCCGATAACGATGTAGAAAAACAGTTGGAATTTTCAGATTGTTGTGATGCTAATACGTGTGTTAGCATTGTATATAGAGCCCCATTTTATGCTATCAAACACCAAAGTATCACGTTAAAAGTCCAAGTTGCACAACAGTATTTGTGCCTCTAGTGTAATCAGATGCGAACTTTCAATGCTGCTAACAGTTCGTAGCTGCGACTGTGGCTACCTCTCCTATTCTTGGCAACTTCAGGTTGTTTGGAGAGCTCAAAGTTGGAATTCAGAAACCATAACACAATGCTGCAATTATTTCAATCAGGAAGTCAGAAACTCAGATTTTTAGACCTTAAAAAAAATAGGAATCAAATTACTTACTTTCTTATTCTGCAAAGGAACCACTTAAGATAAAAGGATTGTCCTATTGCAGAGAATCCCAACCCCTTCCTATAAATGTTTTGCTATTCTTCATAAGCATATGACAGAAATAAAAACAAGCTGGTTTCCTCCTCCCATAACACATGGTAGTTAGCTTCACCCCAGAACACATGATGCAAAAAAACCTCTTTGATTTTCCCTCAACTTGTCCTTATTTTCATTATAAGAAAAATATATATCCTTACCCAAGGCAGGACCTTTAAACATCTCAGAAATATTTGTTGTGCAGCTACTGCTGAAGCCTCTCTCTGTCTCTCTGCCCAGAATGGATGGTGTGGTACAGATTAACCAGACTCTAGATTCGTCTACGCCTAGAAGTGTTTGCATGTATGCAGTGTGTGTGAGTGCGTGTGTGTGTCAATATCCAGCTCAACAAACATGCATGCTCCTCTCCAGGGAACTAGATGAAGAGCCTCTCAGCTCCCTTTGAACCTACGGCCATATAGCCCACAGTACGGGTTCTTTGCTCCTCACACTCAGAACCGTAGAAGGGACTAACGCGAGTAAACTTGCAAGAGGCCCGTTTATGTCAATAATACACATCTTGTTACCCATCTGAAGAAACTGGTACCACTCACCTCGCTGTCATGGTGCTGGCAGAAGCTCATCCGGTCCTGGAACAGGGACAGCAGCGCAAAGTTGTTCTGCAAGGACTGGGCGAGGGACACGGACATCCCCGGCTGGCCCGTGCCGCTGCTGTTGGAGTTGACCCGGCTCAGGTGGAGGCTCTCCCCCAGGCGCTCGATGAAGTGGTCTTTGGTCAGCCGCACCCGCTGGTGAGCTCGCACGCAGTTGTCACAGAGGTACTCCTGGCAGTCGAGGCAGTGGGACGTGGCCGGGTTCTCCTCGTCGCAGGAGCTGCACTGAGGCTCCCCCATGTGCTGCGTGTGCAGCAGGCCCCCGTGTGACGGGTGGAACCCGGACGAGCCCCCGATCAGGCCCCCAAGGTGATGGTGACCGTTCTTATTCTGGATCTGATCTTCAGAGCTCACCACCACGTCCAACAGGTTGCTGAAGAGGAAGTTGGAGGAAGGCAGGGAGTCCACTCCGGCCTCAGAGATGGAGACCTTGTGGTCACAGGTGGGGCAACGCAGCTTCAGCGGGTCGCTGGGGCTGCGCTGCCCCTCCAAACACTGCCTGCAGAAGGTGTGCAGGCAAGGCAGGACGTGGAGCCTCTTGGTGGCGTGGTTAGAGGAGCCAGAGGTGTGTGAAGAGGAGGACGAGGTAGAGGAGCTGGAGGAGATGGGAGCGGAGGAGCCGCACAGCTCCTTGCAGAGCGGACAGGTCTGCAGGTCAGAATCGGGGAAAGAAGCCATCTGCAGCAGAAACTCAGCTCAGCTCACAACACATGCAGGGAAAAATGAGTTTGAGGTATTCATCAGAGGTCGCGTCAGTCAATTAAACTGAAGGAACTGTGGCATTTGAGGTAGATACTTGAGGAATTTACAGTCAGTTCCACTGTGCTGATTAACAAGTTTTGAATTTGCTGTAAATAGTTCAATCAGATGCAAAAAAGGGGGGCTGGGAGGTAATCAACTTTCACAATTAGACAGTTCTTTAGATAATATATATGTAAAAAAAACTTCAGCTCATGTCTCAGAAAAAAAATGAATGAGCAAAATTTCTAAGAGTCCAGTTTTCCAATGAGAATACGATGACACGACGCCAAGGACAATGTTGGTGCATGAAAAGTGTCCCCGTTGTTGAATTAATCCTAAAACTGGACGGGTGTTGAAGTCCAGGAAGCTAAATCTCTCCTCCCCCACCGACCAGGCAACATGACTTCAGGGCCACTCAGCAGCTCCTAGACTACAGCCACAGAACCCACGCCGCTCCCGTGTTTCATGCTGCCCACTGTACGGGAAAACCAGTTAAACCAGCTTGGCCTGGCCTCCACCATTAGAGGTCCGTCCAGAAGGCGTCACGCTCGGCCGACGGTTCGCTCGGTATTCTCAGCGCGAGCCTCGGAGACAAGAGCACGTGAATTATTCATCAAAGCAGGGAGGTCGCAGCGCGCGCCCGGTCACCGTCACATCAAAGAACAGCCACGGCGGCTTTCCCGAGCAGCCAAACACACGAGGCAGGACCCGCCGTCCAGCCCACCGGAGCCACCGCTGTGTGAATGCGGCTCTCCGTTCCCGTCCAGTCCGTCGGCGAGTCTCCCCCCGTCTGGCTCTGTGCGTGGAGGAATGCGCAGGGTTTCGCCCCCCTCAACAAGACAGTAGAGAAAAAAAAACCTGAGTGGCTTTAGCTCCGACGGGCCTCTAGTTACCTCGTTTTCTCGCTTCTTGTTGTTGTTTGCAACGAGGCGGATACACTCAGGTAAAACATAGCGTGTGCCCTCTGACGGGCGCGTGTTGCACGGGCTGCAGCTCCTCCAGCCGCTTTTATCTCACTGAGGGGAAAAATGGACCCACTTCCGTCCTGAGAGAGGACACACAGCAGAGGGGTGTGTGCCACAAGCTCGCTCCCGACGGTCAGAGGGGGGTGTGCCGCATGCTCGCTCCCGACGGCCAGGGGCGTGTGCGTGTGTGTGAGCGAGCGTGGTCACGTTGGAAGACGTGCGTACGTGCACGGGTCTTGTTGATAAAGTTGGAGGAAATGGTGAAGGACAATGGTCCTCTGTGCGGTCCCGCTTTGCCTGTTTGTTTTTGGGAAAAAAAGAAAAAAAAAACGAGCGAATTGATTCAATTTGGTTCATGTTATTTTATTATTGTGAGTTAGACAAAGCAAACTCAAACGTCTAACTTTATTTAATGAATAATTTAAGATTACTGCTTTCTTGACGTTCACGGATTAAAATCCTAGTCTGGAGTATTGAGTCTAGCATGTTAAATTAATTAACAATTTAACTAATTTGAGTAATATTAAAAAATATGTTTCTATTGCTACGCAAACTATGTGGCAACTGAAAGTCTAAAAGAATGCTTGTAGGCGTCTGACAATCTGACATCAATCTGAAGAAAAATGCACACATGCCTAAAGGCAAATTAGAGTCCAAATAGTTAAACATACATATTTTTGGTGTGTGGGAGGAAGCTCGAGTACCTGGAGAGAATCCATACTTGCACAGGGAGAAAATGCAAACTAAAACAATAACATTAAACCCAAGACTACAGTACAAACAACTGCATTCCAACCTGAAATGGGATTATTCCTGCAATCAGTGGTTCCAGTTTTATCTGCACTTAAGACCCTGTTTGTTTGTTCCTTTCACTTTGTCAGCAAAACCCCCCCAGGGGAAAATCCCTAAAACACATTCTGGTTGGGCTACAACTGACTATCAGAGAAAAAAAAAGGCAACTTTCGGTCTGTGTTTTCCCCAACAGTGACTGTAGAAACTAAACCTGGTCGAGTGTGGCGAGAAAGATGAATATTATCCACTTTAAGACATAAAGTGGATGTTGCCTCATGTTTTTATTCAATTTGTTCTGTGGTGGATTGTCTGTTTACAGGTACATGTAAAGCCAAGCTAAGATTTGTCGTGTTATATTAGTGACCCGGTCAACTTTAAGCAGTCACGTTAAGAAGGTTTGAGAATATGTTTGTCTCAGAAAGATACATTAATTTTTATATTTCTGGAAGCTGAGAATCATTTGCTTTCGTTCCAGCATCTAATGACTTCAGATAAATCCTGGCCATGTTAAAAATAAACTCATGGGGTTAATCTAATTCTGCTGTTTGTGCTTCAATGGAATGCTTCAGTTTACCTCCCAACCATCTTGGATTTCCAGAGGATGCCATTTCATTAGCCATCATCTCATATTTTCCCCCTCATCGATCCCTTCGTCCTACGGTTCTAAAAGCGACATTGTGCTAATAAAGCATAAATGCAAAAAACAAAAAGAACTCAGCCACTGACTTTTGCTAAAACCACTTGGATTTAGATCTGGACTTTAACTAAGCCATTCTAGGACATGTACTGATTTAAGCTATTTCCTTCCATCCTAGCTCATCCGTTACGATCATCGTCCGCTTGAAGGCGAACCTTCATCCCTTCTTTCTTGCAATGTATTCAGCTCCACCCATCTTTTCATCAACCCCGGTGAACAATAAGATCCCCACAGCCTGATGCTGCCGCTACCATGAGTACGGTGTGATCAGGGTGAACCAGTTTTCTGTCGCTCTTTCCAAAAGACTAACTTTGTGGAGTGTATGAGAGTTGTCCATCTGACGGCATTCAAAGAGCAATTGTATTTATACTGAAACTAAACTGAAATAATTTCAGTATTTGCTATTTTGAGCTGTTGAATGACAAAAAAAATCTAATTAAATACACTTAAGTTTCACTGATAAACCTCACTTTTTGGAATGTCCCATTAGAGAAGAACCGTCATACAGATTCACACCACAAAACTGTTAAAAATTGGCAATAAAAAGACTTTCAAGTGTAAACAAGTAGGAATCGAAGTGGTTCAAAACACTTGTTTATTATGTTAGAATATGTTTTCATGAGTGAGATCATATGAGACATTCAGCAAACCGAACAGTAAGCTGGGTGAAAAGAAGATGAATGAGCTAAAAATACCAGGCTGCTCATGCCTTTCTACACGAAACACACACACACACACTTCCGACGTGAATCTGTGCTGCTGCTTGTGTGACCTCCAAGAAACCAAGCATTATCCACTTACATGAAACAAACAAAAACATCAGTTCTGCGATGACACATCCAGGAACGTCGCTGCGAGAGAGGCAAAGAGAGAGGAGGGGAGGATATGATTAAGATGGCACCGCTTGGAGGCAGAAATCGGAAAATGCACAAACAGTTCAGTGTTATTGTGATTATTTCTGCCCCCGGATGACACCCACGGAGGCGCCGGTTCTGCCGCCGGCATGTAATCTGTCTGAATGGCTCCTTAAGAGTGTTGGGATTCAGTAAGACTTGGAGCAGCATGTGAAGGTCTGCAGGGCTCATTTTCATTTATTTATTGTAGATGAGCAATCATCTTTGAGCTCATGACTGCCTCACTCAGGAGGATATTTGTAGGAAGTGTGAAATCACTCCCAATAAGACCAGTTTGCCCGTGGTGAGGGAATTTACCAGTTTCTACAACGATGCTGTGGTAATTGTACGCTTACTGGTGATGAAACCAATCAGGTGCTGAGAAGTCAGACAGAGAAACTCCATTGTTTACTCTGCGGGCAGCTCTGTACTGCCCCCTGGCGGTCATGAATTCCTATATAACTAAGAGCGGCAGCTGTCAATGCACTCTTTCAATAAGGCAAATTTGATATTTTCAACCTTAATTATTAAAATTATGTATTTAGTAGACCCAAATACCAATAGTCTAGCAGGTTTCTTGTTGGTTATGATTAATATATGAGTAATGTTACAAAAAATATATTTATTTTGATCTGAACCATTGTATTGTAGCTCTGGGAATCTCAAGTCTTTTGCATTTTTCACACATTTTATTCTAAAGTTTATTATTTAGTTCAATTCATTGACTATAATTGTGTGTGTGTGTGGGGGGGGGGGTGCTAAAACTGTGTATGTAATCTCAGCCTACGTACAAAACTAGGCTAAAACATTCAGTTTTGGTCCAACCGGATCAAAGTATCTTCTTTCAACAAACTGAGCGTCTGCTGGTCCTTTAGAGCTTTTTGCCGACCGTTGCACTTCCTGTCCAGCCTGTCAGTTCAGTCGGTCATGTCTCAGCAGGTTTACAGTTGTGATTTTTTTTTCTTTTTTTTTAGTCACTTGGATCCATTGAAAAATGTAAAATACAAAAGTTAATGAGTTCAATGGCAGATATGTTAATAACTTAACAGCAGGCATGTTAACCTGCAACAAAAAAAAATGAAAAAATGAACAGAGGGAGAGGAAAGAGGTGAAGAAGGATAAAGTAGGAAAGCAGGAAGGAGGGAGAAAGAAGCAAGGACATAACTAAGACAAAGACAGAAGAAGCTAAACGAAGAAAAACATGAAAGGAGGAAGAAATAAAGAGAACTACACTCCAAATGATGGGATAGGGAACAAAGTCTGGATATCAGAATATTTCCCATACTTTTCCTGCACTGGAAGTCAAACTCCACACTCAGCAGATTACTGATTTACTTACTGATTTACTTACTGAATTACAAACAGGTGAAGTCTGTCTACATTTTAACTTCTGAAGTCAATTGGATGAATTGGGTTTCACATAGGAATATCATAACTTAAAAGCGCTGAATACACCGTAAATAAAATTTTGTTCCGTTTTAAAGAAACCATTGAAGTTTTGTGCTTATAAAGTGAGAAAAGGTATCAATACTTTGGCGAGGCAGCAAAGTTCAACTGAAGCTTTTACACCTGAAAGGGTAAATTCTATTTCAGTTTAATAAAAGTATGAGCAATTTCAGTTTTATCAAAACAAAACAATACATCTTGTATTGTCAAAAGCTAAATGCACCACAGGATTTATTTATTTGTGAAACTTAAAAACACAAATAGTCTCTGGTCTGAACTCTGACTCTCACGGGGAAGGAATTTCGACCCACTCGTCTTTATTAGTTTGACGTTGATGGCATTCTTTCAAAACAACTTCTGTTTTTTTCCCCCAAGCATTTCAGTCAGCCTGAGGTCAAAACTTTAGATGAGTTATCACAATTCAGTTCATGTTTAGACATTCAGAAGCAACATGATGTACAGAGGAGTCCTGGTTTACTGAGGTAGTGATGATGAACCCAACGTGCCCAAATCTTCATCCCTCCACTACCATGTTGTTGAGAGATGCTTGTGCTGACATGTTTGATTGTTTTCAAAGTAACGATCTTCTTTATATATATATAAAGAAGTTACATTTTATCTTGTTTAGGACAGTTTTAGAGTTCATGTCTTGTTCAGATGCAATTTTGTAAACTTAAGCCCGACTTTCTTTGGACACATTTACCCACCAGGCCTCACCTCTTCGGTTATGACCTTTAACGTGCTGAGGCGGGTAAAGTCTGACATGTAGCTTTTCAGTCTGACACTGGGTTCAAACCCACTTTCAGGAGAACTGCTGAGCATATTTTCCTCAGACATACCTCACATCCTGCGTCATTAACAGAGGTCAAGACCCAACAGCTCAACTTTAACAGGAAGTGGGGCTATATTCAGGTCAGCAAGGTTAGAATGAATCTATCCATTTTGATAATTTTATGTCATGTGAAGAATGCTTTTTAGAAATTAGGGCTGTCAACATTAACGCATGCCATTAATTTATTATAATATCACACAATGCACATCAACCGCATGACCTATTTTGACCCATGACTCTCTCCTGTGGAGTGTTACTCTTTTAGTTCACAGCAGCGCGTTACACGGTTGTACTATGTTCAACAATGCAGAACCGCAAAAACGAGTCAAAAGATGAGCCAGGAGAGTCAAACTGATAAATGGAAAAGCCGCAAAATTATCTTTTAAAATAAATAATAAAAAATAGATTAAAAAAAGCCCACGGCGAGGTCGACTCCAGACTCGCTTCCTCTGCCTCGTCTCTTTCAGATTACTGTCGCAGTACACTATTGCTAAAAATTATTTAAAAAAATAAAAACTAAAAGAAACAGCGATTCACGTTTGGCTAAAACCAAAGTACTTATTACAACGGTGAAATATCCATGCGACGAAGCACCACCAGTTTATAGTTAACGTCTCTAAATCACGTTTGGAACAAATTACTCCTTTTAAATATTCCTGAATATGAAAACCTGAAATGTTAGAGAATAAAACATTTTTAAAACTATTTTACAGTCCAAGCTTGCATATTTAAGTCTGATTAATCACAGCGCTAGTGTGATTAACGTGACTAGATTATTGCTTGACAGCATCACTATAAATACACACACACACAAAGTAGTAAACTTTTAATAAAAAACTTAATTCAAAGAAATCGGAAATTACAGGTCCTGAACAAGCAACAGTTTTGATTGTAACAAACAATACAGCAACATAATGTGGTCATATAAATACATATTTAATTATTTTATATACAGATAACACTGCAACACCCACTCCAACCTCCCCCCAAAATTACATGTGATTGTTCCCCGCAAGAAAAAATTTCAAAGTTACTCCCTTAAAACTCTGAGTGAAAGCCAACAAAACTACCTCAGGAAAATAAAGAGCTTTAAATAAACATGAACATAAAAAAAATTTGATCTGGCATCAGTCTTTGGTTGTGATTTCCTGCGACTGGGTCGCCATGCTAAAGAAGAAAAGAAATGTAGAACTAGAACAGAAACACGCTGTTCTACCTGATTTCATTGATGTTTCTCGGAGAGTTCACGGACGCTGGAACGTAAGAAGACGTCAAAATAGTTACCGAGGTCAGTTGGGGTTGACACTTTTGGGCTTTTGCGTCCACATCTCGCTGGCCCACAAGTGATTGTGGCGGAGCCAGCGGCGCGCGGAGGGAACGTCCAGCCTGAACAGCTGCTCCTGGGAGGAGTTGACCGCTGTGTAGCGGACAGTGAGTTTGGGCTGGGGAAGGCAAGCTGCGGAGAGAAGCCGGTTACCTGCCGAGATGTACTCCCCCTCGCAGGTTTGAGTCCTGCAAGAGAGGCCATGCAGAGCACAGTGAGACCACATAATGCAGCCTTTAAAAATACAACTTTCACATTCTGTCAACTCCAAATAAAAACTTTGATATGTTTTATTGGTGATTTTTAGCGGTGCGTCAATTGCAGTTTTTTGGCCGATCAAGCACTTTTGTAAAATCCTGCAAAAACATAGATGTACCTTTTTAGAGTGATGCTGAGGGAAGAAGTGGCGGTGTCTGAAAGAGGAAGAATGGCTGACGCATTGAAGGCAACAAACATCTCCAAGGCGAGAGCGAGCTCCACCTCGCCGAGCTGACAGGGTACGACCAGCGCCATCAAACCGGGGGCAGCCGATACGTCAGGGTAGTAACCCGCACTAAGAGAATCTGGGGGATCAACACGGACACTGAGGTTTTAAACAGCAAATAATGAAATTTTTACGGGACAGTGATCCAGTGATATTTACGTTTGAAGACTTCCCGCGCCCGCAGCCACAGGTTTTGCCTGCCCAGTTTCTCGAGCAGCGTCTGCAGCAGTGAGTGATCGACAGCCAGCTGTTTACTCAGCATGAAGTCCAGCAGGTCTGACGCTACAGGTAGAATCTGTCTCTCCACACACACTTGAAGGTGAGACGTAAACAGAGGACTGTACCTGGAGATGTCTATAAGGTCTGGAGGTAGGAGGGGGAAGGAAATGTCTGAAAACGTCAGTAAGATCAAATCCAAAGACTAGGAAATGTTAAAAAACGCTCACACACACACACACCGCTGGGTTCCTTAACTCCTGGCAGATTACAGAGGACCTCCAAGGTGTCCCGGTGAGACGTTTTCCCAGCCAGACGCCTCAGCAGATTAGTCCTGCCCTCCAGATCAGTGGGCTCACACGGCCACAAACCCGAACTCAGGAACCAGTTGTGTTCTGCAGGGACGAATTCCCAAACTTAACTACAAGAACATCTCAAATTAGAATTTCATGAAAAGGTTTCATTTATGTGAGTAATTTAATTCAAAATGGGAACTCGTTACAACAATATGGTCCTTTTTCTCCAGGTACGTCCCAGTCGTCTCTGGTTCTGGAATCGCCCAAACTCTTGAATAGACTTTGCTTTACACTCCATTTTTCTACACTTTCCATTAATATGCTAGATCCTTTTTTGCTGGCCTAATACAGGGGTCAGCAACCTGCGGCTCTAGAGCCGCAAGCAGCTCTTTAGCGCTGCCCTAGTTGTTCTCTGGAGCTTTTTCAAAAATGTTTGAAAATGGAAAAAGATGGGGGTGGGAAATATATTTTTTGTTTTAATATGGTTTTGGTTTCCACAAATGATTGAGTGTAAAGTAAAACATGCTGTGTTTTTGTCCTTTAGGCAATACAATGTTCATTTCATATATTTTTTTCCACCTTGTAATGTATTTCTAGTATTGTGTAAAAAGGTTTATGTGGTTAAATAAAAATCTGCCGAATGTGCTAATTTGTGTGTATCCAATTAATCGATTACTGAAGTTGCACCTCCAATGCTAACCTACTTTTCTTTTTATATTCAGACAACTGTAAGCTGATGTGCCATAGAGGAGCACCTTCAGTTATAATTGTCTGAGATCTGATGAGAGTCCGGACAGGCAGCGTTACCTCGGAGTGTGTTTAGCGCTCCCTCCACACTCCCACTCAGGAGGAAGAGCTCCGTTGCCACAGTGATCAGGCAGCAGCGCGACGCTCCGTCCTCGTTCCCAAATAAGCTCTTCAGTGTCGTGTAGTCGACTTTTAAGGTGGACATCACCTCCACAACTCTGCGGCCCTGTATGTGGACATCATTAACCGAACGAAAGACAGCTGGAGAAACGCAGGAGAGAAACGGAGCGACTTGTTACCTTAATCCAGTGGTGATTTTTGTGGTATCTCAACATCAAAGACACTCCGATTCTGCCCACAAAAGTCTTCACCAGGTTCTCCTCACTTTTGTTTTGGCGCGCTAATAAAAAAAAAAATTGCAATCATTACGGTGCCTAGAAAAGGTATCCATTTTCTGCCACAAACGTTGGGATTATATGTATTATCCAACTGGAGCTGTGTTTCCACTGACTATAACTACGCAATTTGGCATTTTGAAAATAAATTTGTTAAAGGGAAACATGCCAATTTCGGGGGGAAAAAAACATAAAAAACAGTCTTTTCAAAAAAAAAAAAAGAAAAAAAAAGGTTTTGCTGATAGGATGAGGTAGTCTTCCGGCTGGATTGCAATTGGTTTATTTTTCAAAACTGCAATGGAAACACATGATCAACAACCGGATGCTGCCACTGACACAAACCAAGAAGAAGACCACGACAGGAAATAGTTGCAGTATTAGGTTTTTGTGTTCATGACTTATCGCTTGAACAAACTTACTCACATGTGAATTGAGATTCTTATCCAATGGAAACACCACAAAATGCAAAATTTAGTTTTTGCGACATTAGTGGAATAGAGACAAAGTTATGAGCAAATTTGTAACGGAATTGAAGGCATTGAAGCAGAAGGAAAAAACTTTCTACAACGTAAAAAAAGAAAGAAGTAAAAAGCGTCCTGTGCATTTAAAAGTAAAAAGGAAGAGTACCAAGTACTTAACACGTTATTGAGAACGTTCACCTGTCTCAGCGAAAGCAGCGTAAGGCAGAGAGACCTTGTCTTTGCTCTCAGATAGAAGCGCTATAGCAATGCGACCGCTGATGCGCTCCACCTGGTTTGGGTGTTGGCTGAACTGGCAGACGGACCTGTACACCTCTCCCATCCGTTTCCAGTCTTCCTGCTTGGCACAAAGCTGACAAAACGGATGACATGAATAAATATAATAAGAGACAGTGTAATCCTTAGGGATAACCCGAAAATCAAACAGAACTAACCTCTATTTCAACAATCCCATGCACTAAATTCAGATACTCAGGACTCTGTGTGCAGGCAGACGAGCTAAACGAGTTAAATCACAAGGTTTTATGTAATTATACAAATGATTAGGCACTACAGCAGCTAAAATCATGAGTAAAACCTGAAGTGTTACTAACTTGTTTCCACCCAAAGCGACGTGCGAGTTGTGATGAGCCGCCTGCTGAAACATGGGGCTGAGTTTCACGTTGTCTATGCAGTCCAAGCTCAGCTCCAAACCGACTCCGGCCATCTGTTGTCAAACAAAACAACAACAGAAATTCCCCCATTCACATAAAAAAACAAACAAACAAAACAAAAAAAAGGAAAGACTCCACAGCAAACCCGAGGATGAACGAACTGAGACACCTTGAATGTGAGCTGCATCAGTTCGGGCACGAAGCTCATGAGATCCTTGTCCCTCACGTAGTTAAAGAGAGCCAGCAGGAACTCGTGGCCCGGCTGGAGAAGGACAGGAGAGGGTTAAATCGCGCGATGTTCCCCCTCCGTCTCCAAGGCAACACGCTGGATTATGTTACATACGTGACTGCTGCACTGACCACTATGTTGTGGGCCAAGCTGACGCGGAGGACTGAGAAGATGTTGGACACCATGCCGGCTTTCAGCAGAGCCCAGAGGAGGGTGAGGAGGACCGGCATGGAGAAATACGCCCCCGGTGGGCTGTTCTGGTAGTACCCGGTAAACACAGCGCCTGCAGGGGGCAGGTGGAAAAAAATACATGCTTCTGAACTCCACTGAACCTTGCAGTGGTAATGATAATTTTTTTGTCTCACTATAAATATGAATTTCAGTGTATTTTAATTGAGATTTTCTTTAGAAAGCAGTTGAAAACCAAATCACTGCTTTCAGAATCCTTTACAAATAATTTCTAAAAAGTTTGGGTAGGTAGAATTCGATTTTGTGCAATCGAATTCTGATGTGCACAAAATAAAAAAATTAAAAAGTGGAAATCCTGTCCACCTAAAACACTAAGTCTCTGTTCGACTGAAGTGAACTCTGGTAGCTACTCTGCAGCTACGCAAAAAATAAAAAACACAAAAACTCTGGCGATCAGTTGAACATGACAATGTGAGACGTTCAATCTCAAAACAATTATGTTGTTTTTCTAACTCAATGATGCCATTCTCTCTGACCTGTCTGCTGAAAAATTTGATCTTCACGATTCTGTTCGTTCACCAATTCTTTATAATAAACCTCTGTTGCTTTTACTGAGATTAAGCTACACAGAAGTAGACCAAGTTTACTAATAAGATATCTTCTGAAGACAATTTGGTGCTCTGGATTTTATTTATGAGTATCAGACTCAATTATTCGTTGCATCGTCTTGGTCTTGTTTTATTTAGGGGCTTCCAGGAAAAAAAGGAAATCCTTTTGTAGAGCACTTGAACAGCTGTTTGAGGAAAAGTTAAAACTTGCACTGAAAGGATACTGACCAGCTTTCAGGAGGCACGCTGGATTTTTGGCGAACTTCGTCACCGTGTCAACACAGAACTAGAAGAAAGAGAGAGAGAAAAAAAGGAATCATTACAGTCTCTGAAAATGTGCAACGACACCAACAGCACAGCAGAGGGTGATATACCTCCTGTGATCAACAAACATCTAAACAGGGATGCAAACCTAGCAGCCTTTAAACATGGAAAGAATTTTTTTATGGTACAATTATATGATGGACTCCTTCTCAGATGAAGTAATAAACGGTCTCTAGAGAGATCCAGTAGATTCCTACTTCGGCACAAAGACTCTGAGCTGAGAACGAACGCGTTTCGCCGGGCGTACCTTCTCGTCCCCCTCCGCCGGTAGATGCTGGAAGCGACACATTTTGAAGCCACAGGACAGCGATTCACTGAAGTACTGTCTGCAGTACTGAGGATTAGAAGATTTGCTCCATTACACAGAGGAGTCCATCACAAGAAACAGCAAAACAGTCATTTAGTTAGCTGAATGAATTGCACTATTGTTTGCTGCTTTTGCTTGTTTTTTTAAATGCATATTTTCCAAAAGCAGCTATTATGTTTGAAGCATAAAAACGATCAAATCAGATCAAATTATGTTTTGTTAGATGGATCATTTTAAACCAAATAAAGAAATACATTGTTGTAGAATTTACTTAATAAAGTGTTAAAAATAAAGTTTAAGCAGCCATTTTCTTTCCAGTATAGAAATACTTACTTCATTTGATTTCTGACGCCTAAAGTCTGCCAGGTTAGCCGGGGTTTTCATACATTGTCCTGTGAAAGGAGCAGAAGAGCCAGATGTGAGGAGTTATTCACTTTAGGCAAACCTGGACCTCACCTTTCTATTAGCAACTCAAATTAACACACACACACACACACAAATACTTTAAATAAATAAAAAACCATCAGTGAAAAAGGAAAGATCACATTTGATCTTCTTATTCCCACTTACCTAGTCTTGAGGTCACATGTGGATGGATGAGACGACTAAAATGACTGAACAAACACACACGGATGAGATTAACACTAATTTATCTGTATTGAAAGAGTTCAGCATGTGAATTGTGTGAAGAAATACCTTCCCGGGGATCCATCCGTTTTAACGTTGTTTCTATCAGATCGTCCCTGGTTGAAAACATGCAACATAAATAACCTACAGTGAAAAAGTACTCATATCTATTTAAATGCGTCATATTAAAACATCAAAACGTCAATGGATTTTTTTCTTTTTCTAGGAATTTTATGCGATAGCTGTACCAATCCAAACCTAACCCAGCTATCATTTGCACATCACAAATCTGACTTTTCTGGAAGAGTGGCAAGAAGGAAGTCATTAGTCAGAGAAAACATGGCAGACATGGAAGAAGGTGGTGTGGTTGGATGAGATCAAAAAGTTAATTTTCTATCCCAGCATAAAAAAAATATAGTGTATGCATGCCAAAAAAAATTAAAATGGTGGTAAATCATGTAGTGGTGCTTTTCTTAAACAGGGATGCAGAGTAAAATCGATGGGAAGATGGACGGAGGACAAACATAAAAACAAAAAAAAACAACTGTCAGACGCTGCAAAAAATAAAAAGCACTCTTCATTCAATCTGACAGTAATTTAGTTACTTTGTAAGGAAATTTGGAAAAAATGTCAGAAAAAAGCTGGTCAAGACAAATTATTAACCCGTAGGGATAAATATAAAAGAACATCACAGCTATGCTTTGTTTTGATCTGCCGCATTCAATCAACAATAAAATGCATCAGTGTTTGTGGTTACAATGCGACAAAATGCTGGGAAACAAAATTAAAGGAATGTAAATACTTTTTAAAATCCACAAAACCAGTAATATTACGTTGATTTAATGCCGAGACATTTTGACCAAAAAACTGAACCGCAGTGATCAACTTCAATTCAGTTTAAATGGATTAAACGAGTCTCCGTAGTGAAATCTGTGTGATAAATCAATGATAAAATGTAACTTTATACTGATGTAAAGCATTATGCTCTTTATCTCTGCCCGCATGGAGAACATTTATCCACTAGGACGCTTTCTCAAACATTTCTGATGTTTTTCAATAAAATGCTCAAAATTACAAACTCCAGAGAAATGAGGTGCTCTGTATGAGACACAATAAAGAGCAAGAGGACACCCTCCAGTTACGTTACCAGATGTTCACTTTGAGGATATGGATTTTGATTTTTGGTAGTTATGTTGCTGCACCGAGGTCTCCATGGTCTGCTTTCCATCTCTGTAACATATTAGTTTCTCCATGAAATAGAGTAGAAAAACATTCAAAAATGCCCACAAAAACACAACATAAAACGTATCCAGAATTCCTACCTGCAATTTCAGTACAGTCGTCACGAAGGTCAACTGTAACTGGTGTCACTCTGAAACACAAATGCCTTTCATTTAGTACAGGGAGAAACCACTTGTAGCCTATATGATGTAGAAACACAGGAGTCCTTACTTTTGATCAAACACTGATGATGACCTAGTTGTCGTGGATGAGAGCTTTATTGCCTGGATTGGTTTCTTTTTAGGAGCCGTGGTGTTCCTGACGGGGCCCAGGTTCAGCAGGCTCTTCTCTGGCAGATTTTCAAACAGTTCCGGATCCTCCTGCACAACGTCGACGAGCAAGATATCCTGTTCGTAAGCTGTGAACTCATCCAAAACGTCAGACTCCTGTTCTTTGGTCCCCTCCTCTTCTCTTTGGTCGTCTTCCGTGTTGTAAGAGCTCGACTCCTCTTCTGTAGAAGAGCACTGCTCTTCTTCGTCGTCTTCTTCTTCTGTGTGTTCCTCACCATGGCTGCTGGGAGACACGCTGCCTTCGGTCGGGACATTCGAGCCAACGGTTGTCTGTATTTTAGAACCAAAGGGAACTTGCTTGAAACTTCTTTTACCGTCCTCAACGTTTTTCTCTGAGTCATCTAAAGTTTCCTTTATACCCTCATCACCATCCACTTCAGTGTTGCTGGGAGAAGACAACGATTTAAAAGCGGTGATGTCAGTCGGAGTACTGGGACTTGTAGCGCCTTCCATTTCTTTGCTGGAGTGTCCAGAAGAAGTACTGGAGGTGTTGCCATTAGCCACTTGCGCCAGGTAAAAATCTGTTGGAGTTTCATCTTTGTTCATAACCTCCTCCTTATCTTCCAATCTTTCCAGGCTTTCGAATGAGGTACACCCTAAAATGCGCCTATATGGAGAGGTGATGGGGGAGAGCTCTGGTGGAAGCAGAAACTCATCAGAGTCAAAGTCCACATAGTTTTGTCTGGGGACGTTGCAAAAATGTTTTGGCTTGAACGGACTTGCGTCATATGGTTGCAGTCTGGGTGGGCTCTTCATTGGGAGACATTCATCGTTGTTGTTCTGGTCACAACTGAAGCCGATGGAGGATACAAGACTCTGATAGGAGCTGTTTGGAAGTGCAAAGGATACAGGACCGCATGGAGAGAGTTGGGGTTCCTCAACAGTTTTCCCCGCAGTGTTTTGGATTTTCCTTGGTAGGAACGTTGAAGGGAACAGAGAAAACATTGTGGCAGAACGGCCGCTTGATGATGGATCTGATGAATTAGACAAAGCAGAGGATGCTTCCCAGTCACTCAGTCTGAGCACTGAGTGGGTGGTAGTAGTCGAGGTGGAGCCGTTCGTTTCAAAGCGGTTCAACAGAAAAGTTGATCCAGCTCCAATGTCTGGCTCCATACCAAGCTGACCTGGGCCTGAAGATGGAACAGATCGACAATGAAGACGGGCTACAGATTTTCCAGACTGCACAGATTGTTGTGCTGTCCTCAGGTTTGTCATGTTGTGGTTTTCTCCTGTGGATGAACAAGGCAGGTTTGAATTCTTTGTCACAGAGTCAATGGGGTTCATTTGTGATGAACCCGTCTCTGAACAGGCTGTGGCAGAAGTACCAACTTTACATCTCGGCTGACTATTTGGAAAAGGCCAGGACTTGTAAGTTCGAGCACATGAACTACGTAGTTCCCTAAAATACGGCCTTACTCTCTGGCAAGTGAAAAACTCTGGTTCGTCCACCTCATCATTCTCACTGAACTGCACTGGTGACATTTGAAATACATCATATTCAGTGGGACTGAAAATACTCTGATCAAGTTCACTGATTACTACGTTTTCTTTCGAGACCTTGCTACAAACTCTGCTGCACTCAACTCCGTCCCCAAGCTTCATTCTTTTGTCTCTGTGAATCTCCAAAGCAATCGGGTCAGATCCAAGTCCAGCATCGTCCAGCTGATATTGGTCCAACACACAAGTCCTGATCTCATCTTCTTCTGTGTGTTTGCTTTCTAAGAGAGAAGCAGGAGTGGTGGTGTCTACATCCGTCCAGCCATTGTAAAAATGCTTTGAAGGCATCTTTGAGACCGCCGATGCTGTGCCTTCTTCTGGGTGTTTGTGTTGTTCTGTCAGACTTTCAGCCTGACAGATGCTGTTTCCACTCTGCACACTGGGACTGCTGGTGCTATTTTTAGCCTCACCACCTTGCTCACTGTTATGCCCTATACAACTGGGCCAAATTCGAAATCCAGCCCTCATGTCCCGCTTGAAGCAATGCATCTTCTTGTTCTTGAGATCGTCTGGTAAAATGTAACCACAATTGTGACTGCATATGTCGTATGTTGCTGCAATGTCGCAAAGTGTTACTTTGGGGTAATCATTAATCCACACGACGATCTTCTCCACCGTCTCATCAGCTCTTTTCCCGCCGTAGACCTTAGCCATAGTGGGAGACGGCCCGGAGTCCGGGGTAGAGTTTTTTGGCTTTTGCTTAACCAAGGTCCTCTGCCTGGGGGAAATGTATTTACATTCCCCACACACAATACAGAGGGAGGCTCCAACGGACCTTCTTAAGCACCCTTCTGAACCAGCAAGTTCTGATAGGTTCAGATGTGTATCCTGAACAAATTCTGAAAATGAAAGATATAAATAAAGCCAATGAGAAAGGCCGTAATTATATGAACACCAATACACTGTTAACAACTAAGAACTAATCAGTTAAGTTAATTTCTTTCTATTTTTATTTCCACAATTCTCTACACTTTTTTGTCCCATTTTGTAAAATACTAATATTAGACAATGGGATCATGAATAAAGTCTGGAAATAAAAAATATTTTTACACAGTCCAACTTCTATTTCCACACTTCAATTACACAGAAAAGCCTCAGGTCAAAACTTGTTTGACAAAAGAAGGTGAGGTTTTCAAACCTAAGGTACACTTTACTGAAAGTCTGGCATTGTGGCATTATATAAGGCTATCGCTCTACCTGTGGTAACAATGAATTGATTAATTAAAGAGGAAAACTATCAATTTCTTCCAACATCCCCTCAAATTAGAGGCTAAACTTGCCACATTTGGGGATTTTTACTGGACAATGATACCAAATGATAATCAAGCAAGGTTTTGTAAATCTAAAGTCCTGAACTCAATTCTCTTAAAAATGGATGGACTGAATGAATGTTGTTTCATTGGACTGTACCAAGGAAACAACCAATTTAATTCTGCTACTGCTTCTCAGAAGAAAAGTGGTCAAATACCCAGCTAGCCTAATGTCAGATTTTTGCAATTGTTAAGAGACACAAAATACAAACGCCAAAAATAAATCCTTTTTACACTCATGCTAACAATGGGTGGATGTAAACGTCTGAAATATACCTCTGGGTAACTTTCCCACTGCAGCTCAAAAGCACTACATGGCTCATCCTCTAATGCTTTTCTATGTGAGCAGTGAGGAACGTACACAAGAGGAACACTGAGAATTAATTTCACTCTAAAAACTCAGAGAGAAGAAATATTTAGCAAACTAACTGTTAACGCTCAAGTTTTCAAATCGAAATCTCTCCCAACAGGAAGCGGATGTTATAGTAGAACATGGCAGCTTCCCGGTCATAAAACTTCTTGATCATCGTGTTTATCGGGTTTTATTTAGACTCATATCTTAACATAATCCTTAACGTTTGGTACAACCGCCTCCTGCAAGGCATCTTCTAATATCTGATACTGTACGACTGAAGATGTTGAAAGTTTAATCCCTCTGTTAGCATTAGCATCTCACACGTTACACAAAAGCATGCATCAAACAGCTGGTTAAATCTATAACCTGCCTAATAAAATGTTAGATGCGTTATGCATTTCAATAAAAACACCTCAATGGAGATAGCTAGCGCTAGTTTCTCCTTACTTGCAGGGCTGCTCGGTTCTGACGGTGCTCCTGCAGACATTTGTCCCCCGACAGCAGCAGCGGAGCCCGGATTGCCTCCCGCGGCCTCGGCCTTCCCTGAGCCCTGTCCATCCCTTCCTTCAACGCTGCCAAACATGTCTCTATCCCCCCTTGCGGTGAAACTATGCCCTTCATGAATGATAAAATAACTAAAATCCTGTCCTCCCGTTGCCTTACAAGCAGACAGTTTTAGCGGAGAGGGCATTTTGGTTGTTTTCAGATTGAGGTCGACTTGAGCATAGCTACACTCGGCTTTCCGAGTCGGCTCAAACGCACCACCTCAACCTGACCCTGCAGACCCTCGTCTAGTTTCTACAGTTGGGTTTTCTCT
Source organism: Brachyrhaphis roseni (assembly GCA_903066815.1). Taxonomy (NCBI): domain Eukaryota; kingdom Metazoa; phylum Chordata; class Actinopteri; order Cyprinodontiformes; family Poeciliidae; genus Brachyrhaphis; species Brachyrhaphis roseni. Next base: position 54,804 of record CAEFZY010001733.1, read on the forward strand.
CTTCATACTTGCCTTTAGTGTTTGGCCCGCTCAGTTTACACTCCATGTTGTCCCCTGACTTAAGGTCATTTCTCCACTTGGCTTTCCGTGTAACAGCGTGGTTCCCCTTCAGTTTCCCTTTAAGGGTATCGTTTTGTTTCTCCAAGCTCTTTGGTTCGGGGACAGTTTGGCTCGGTTCGTTTCGGTCCCCAGAGACAGAAGCCGTCTCTTCCACCGACAAAAGCTTTGAAAGTACATTTTGACGTTGTTTTGAGGCGTCAGGTGAAACGTCGATGGCTGCCTTAGGGGGTTTTCTCCTCCGTGGAGCTAGTTTGAGACCAACGACGTCTTTTAGGGCGAGTCGGTTCAGTTTCACCCTGTTGGAAGACGGAAACATGCCGACCAATAAAACCGGGACTAAATGCACGTTTTAAAAACGTGTTCAATAAAAAAAAGTTTATAATAAATGCTTGTTTTGGTCCCACTCCAATATTGTCGCTCGTCATGGAAGTCCGTACTTCACAATCTAGATTAATATTCAAGGTGAGCTCAGATGTGTTGCCCAACCACACTGCGCATGCGTAACAAGTCCATTGGAAGTACCTGCCTGTCCAGACTGAAATTATTCCTGTACTAGGCTCCTACAATCTTAAGCCTCTTTATTGCATTTTCTTTCTTAAGAATATATTTATTGGGGCATTTTAATTTTTTTTTAATTATTAATGGTCTTATGAGAGCTTTTATCAAACAAAGCCCTCCAGTAATACATAATTTGTTAAATACTTAATCACGTATTAAGGTAATACTGGAGGAAAAAACTACACTGAATAAATACCCTTAGACATTCCAATACTTTCATACACGTTTAAACGTGAAAATAATTAGAATATTTACACACGTTAAAGCTATATGTGAATATTTATGTATCCATTAAATAATTGCTTTTGATACACAGATTGAGTTTATATAACAGACCAAAACAGTAATTTATAAATTAAATGGCACAAAAATCCAATTTCAAATTAAAGCAGCAGGCTAAAGACACGGAAACAACAACATGGAGGTTTGGTATTTCATTCAGCCACAATTTTAGTTTGACTTTCTTGGGTACAAACAGAAGCAATCACTGGCATTTACTAACAACCATGGGTCAATTTGTGTCCATCTTTGACAACTGATGATTTAAACTAATTTGATGTCATCTACTAATAGTCTACTGGAAGGAAATGTGATTATATGAGAAAGGAAAACCCTGAGTTATTGTGGTGTCATGTCATTAGAGGTACCTGTCATTTTTCAAAAATAGTCAATTGGCCCAAATGGGATCAGAACTAAGCAGAATAGGTTGTTTTACAAAGTTTGCAGCAAATAACATCCACTTATAGTAGGTAAGACATGAGCTCAGGGCATTTTACTATCATTTATTGCCACAATTCCTCAAAATACGTCACTACAAATAAAAGCCGAGAAAGTTTGTACAAAAAGCACAAAGTAAACTTGTAAAGGACTGAACCGACCCAGAGCCAAAAAACATTCAATAATTTCAATTTGGTGTGATTTTTAAAAATTTCTTTTACCAGCTATAAGTACTTAGACACACACAAATTTTGAAATACATATTTATTCATTTACCTTGGACATATTTACGTTGCCACCCAGATTGAGAGTCTAAAATTTTAAGATGAGTATAAATAAAAGTTAAAATAAGAAGAAATCTACTTGATTTACAAATGTGGAAAAGGAAGCAGCAGTGACTTTGGATGGTGTATAAAAGGAGAAAGTGAGAGATTAATGGGGTGCGAGGGGCGAGGGTTAGACCCTGGTGTTGGGAAGTAGCCGGTCCCTGGACTACGGCGGCCTGATTCACAACACCAGCTGTCCCGCCCCACCGAGTCTGCAGATGGCGCTCTGATGGTGGAAGTGTCTCTCCACTGGGAGGCAGGCAAGTGGTTCCACCTCGCTGCATCCCACCCCCCTGGGGGTATAGAGTCAGCTCTGCCTCTTCATCTCGCTGCTATCTTCGCTTCATCTGTGGCAGCTGTGAGAGAAAAAAAAAGAACATGCAAATGAGAATCTGAGGAAACCATTCAAGGTGAGCAGAAACGGGCAGACGTGAAGGAACTTTCTGCTTCCTCCTGTGATGTACACATCAACAATCCAGACATGAGACGTTCTGGGAGTTCGTGCCCTACCTCTCCACACCTGCCAGGCATCGGACCACCCACAGCCCCCCGCTTCAGTTAGAACATAATAAAAAATAAAGACGCCTCTATGTAAATTTCATAATCACACCAGGGCAATGAGGAATGTGTGTGTGTGTACAGTGAAGAGGGATATAAGCTTTTACTTAGCATATGAAATGAGTTGGGATTAGAACGAGATAAAGAGCGCGGTGAAGAGCAGAGGGAGCGCTACGAGAGGAGAGCGGTCACTCATAATTTTGCTTCTCTGAAGCTCTTTAAATCTTCCTGACTGCTCTCTCAGAGCCGCACACGAGGCTCAACTGAGCGATAAAAGAGCAGCAGCAGATTCGCCAATTATTCCGTACTTCACATTGAAATGTAGACTTTTATCAGCATGATAAAAACGGGATTTACGAGCAAAGGAGGCAGGGAAAAAAAATGTGATGAACCAATCCCAGAAATTATTAAACGTTCTCATTTTAGCTGCTTAACCGGGGCCTAATTTCCAAAATAAGCAAATATTTATTCTTGTTCTGGGGCAGACCGACAGAGACACATCGATCAATGGCTATTAAACACAAACAGGGACTACTAGGCCCACCGATTCGGAGTTCTGCTGACTTTTACACCCTTAACAGTGTGCTTGCGTGGCTGATTCCTGGCTTTTTAAAGACGGTGTCAAGGCTGAAAAGCCACAGGATGAACGGGCTGCAATACTTTGGCAGCAGGAAGATAAAAAAACAAATTAGATAGTTCAGGGGGTTTGAACTGAGGTCATTATTTTACCTACTGGAGGCAACTCCCTCGGCGTCTTCATTTAATATAAATCCTGATTAGCTGGTCGTGGTCCTTGAAGCTAACAGCTAGCCCAACAGGGACCAAGACCCAAGCGGATTTGCACAGTCTGAAAACTCCAATCTGAGAAACTTTATAGCAGATTATGAAAAAAACTGTTTAATAAACCTTCAAACTGTCATGATTGCCTATTATTGTTTACACGGGAAGGGAAGCAGATTACAGTGATCTTCTGGCATCAAACAGAGCATTTGAATTATTTCCATTGATGGTAACTGTTTAATATAAAAGTAGCCATCAATACAATCGTGTTTCATGTATTATTTTTGTCTTACTTTCTCATCTTACAGTTAATCTGACCAGAAAAGGTCTTGTTGTGTTTCACACAGGAAGATTACTGTTGGTGCACTTCCTCCAACTTCAATTTCCCATTTCCAACAACCTAATTAGTGACTCATCACCAAAATGCAAACAAGAAGACAATTAAGGGGAAAGTGTGAATTTTTAGGGTGCTGTTCTGCAAACTATTAGTGGTAATAGTTGACTGCTAAAAATACGATTCAATAGCGCAGTGAGTTTACAAAAAAATTCAAGAAACATCTAGTCAAACAGCAGAAATAATCTAAACTCACCTATCATATAATGTCCTTGGATTCAAGGCTATATTAGTGGATTTTCACAGTTTGCACTCTTAAAAGATACAAAACCAAGTGAGGTTGACGCTGTTGACTGCATCAGTAATACAACAGTTTTCTTACAAAGTGAAGCAAATTTCTCAAATTTTCAAAAAGCTGTATTTTACCCAACATGACAGAGGGAACATTTCTGGGCCTTTCCAGGTTTCTCATTTTATTAGGAAATAATAAAAGGTTTATTTAGCTAATCTGACCCCTAGCTGATCAGGTGGACTGATCAGCAGTCTGAGCTTTGGCTACTGTAGCAAGGTAACAAATTGTTTAGCTGAGAAGGAGGGCGACAAAAATAAAAACATCATATCTTGACATTTACCATGTTATGCTACAGCTATAAGTCTGAGTTTGAGATAGCTAAAATTAGCTCAAACGAGGGGCTGTTTCACCGCCTGTAAGCCTCTCGCTGCTCTGAGGATTTGTACAAATAAACTTGTCTTACTCACTTTTCAACAAAATCTCTCCATCTGCCTACAATGGGTGGGGGGAACAATACCAAAAATAACTTCACAGAAACTCACTGTCCCTTCACAGGTTTGTAAAAAGTTATTCGCATCAAGCACGCTGACTTTTTTCTAGGCTGGACTTGGTTTAAAGATGGCGGACGTCTGCTTTGGATTCGATTCCTCTCAAACTAGCAATTAGCTTCTGCCTCTGCAACCAACTATGCTAATTAAGGATAAGAGTTTTGTACTGAAGGTAAGAGATTAACCTTATAACCTTTCTACCAGAATCTTGCTGTCCAATTAAGTGTTTAAATGAACAATAAGGAATGAGATGGAGAGTAAAAATTTGTGTTTAGGAACATGGAGCAGAGCAGTTCTACATCTCACTCATTTCTTCATGTGTGGTGGACCTGTTATGAAAGCCCCTCTGGAGAAATCTTATGGACTTTACAGAAAAAAAAATGCACCTTGGCATAAAAGCACAATTGCCCTTTCTGCAGATAGTTTAAGATTTGCAGCTAGAAATGCCACCACTGACCAGCCAGCATTAGCTTGGGCATGCTGCTTTTGTGTGTGCGTGCGTTCATTTTATGCAAATCGATTGAGGATGTGTGCGACGCGCTCCGAGCGATACAAGACGTTGCATTAGTGTTTTTCGTCTGCGTTAATTAAAAACGCCTCACTTTTATTTGATTTCTTTAATTGTTAACAAGAGAAGAAAGGCGCGTTTGTGTGGTTGACGAAAAACTACGTCGATTTTTAAATGTGGAATAAAAGATTCCAGTTGACACACAGAAACCGGGAGCGAATCAACGGTAAGCGCTACGTGAAAAGATAGGCGTCTAAATTCGTCTTCACATGTGTGCCTTTGTCTCGTGCTGGACTGGTGTGAAGCTGACGGGGAACGGGAGCAGCAGCTGAATTCCTTTAAATAGCCTCGCCTGCCTCATCATATGGTTGCTATGGCAGCCAGCCCCTCATTTCAAGATAACGTCCACATGCTCAGAGAGAGAGAGAGAGACAGAGAGACCCCCTCCACCTGAAAGCTATAGATCTACGCTGCTGCTGGGCGGAAAAAAAGAGAAAGGAGGAAAAAAAAAAAAAGGTCTGCTGAAGAGATGCAGCCGCTTAAACGGCACATATGAATTCAGCACATGAGCATCGGCATATACTGTGAAAAAAAATCAATATTGGAGCGATGCATGATCAATCTCTTTCTTTTAAGGATTCAAAAAAAGAAGTGCTGGGATTTAAATAAAGGGGCTTTTTGTGGCAGTTACAAAGGGAAATAGGATGGAAAGGGGGTATGATGGGAATCATTTAAAGTGAACCAGATGACTGAACAGCTGGTACAAGAAATGGGGCGACACTGGGAGAAATGAGGAGTGTAAAAGATGATGAGAGCCGCTCTTATCGGGACTTTTTTTTCCTTTTTTTTTAAATCTAATCAAAGTAGGTGCCACCTTTTCATTGATGCCTCACTTTTTTAAATTTTATTTTAAGCATGGCAGCTCTTTTAAAACCACCTCTATCGCTTTTCATCCCTGCCATTCCCAACCCCCACCCTTTGTCTGGCTTCCCAGCCTCTCTTTTCAGTTTTATCCGACCTCTCAATTAGCCATAAGTTTAGCTGAGGGTCAAACAGGACGCAACCACTGCAGGATGGCAAGACGTCTCTAGCGGACTTCGCCTAAATTGCTCCCTAAAGTGCACTCTGGTAACTTCGCAGACGTTTCATCTGGGAAGTCAGAGGATGGGAGCAGATTTTCATACTGACTGCATCAAAAATCCCAAATTAATGAGCTGTTGAATTTGACAAAATTAAAGGCAGTGGAAACTTTCCCACCAATGTTTGTAGATTGACGATATAAATCACTTCTTGGTGATATAATGTGGATTTCTGCTGCAGGATTTCACTAAATATGTTTCCAAGAGAAGAAAGCTGCTTTTTCTTTTTGCTAGTTTGTTTAATTCAGATTGATGGCATCACAAGAGGTACAGGAACCAAACTAATTCAAAAGATAGTTCCTGAAATATTCCTACAGAACACAAGTGGACACTTTTGAATGTGAACAGAAATATGAGTGTAAAAATAAGTTACATTTTATGGACGTTTTATCAGTTAGATAACGCCTCTTGTGATGTCACCAGATATGTGTCTTCATTTAACTTCACTAAATTACTTTACAACAAAATGGCAAAAACTAATACAAAGACAGATCAGTTCTTTTTTCTGCTGTGAGTGTTTGGTTGGTTTTACAGAAAAGTAAACAACTAAAATACAGAGGGCAAAGTTAAGAGTAAGATTTTTTTGAAAATGAATATGTGTTAATGAACACTGGCCAGTTAATATATTGATTAACTGGCCAGAAATTTGTATTGATAGATTTGATCTAGATGAAATCCATGCCATATTGATACAATTTGTTTCAGATCTGCTGGAGTGAAGCTACATAGAAATCTCTGTTGCATTCGGGTGAAAGAAAATTAAAACCCTTTAGGAAAAAGAACTCAAAACATGAGATATATTTATGAATGTTTTCACACAAAACTGCAACACACTTGTATTTGTTATTTTCCAGCAATTTTTTTATAAAACTTCCAAACTGTAGCTAGTCGCTCACGTTGAGCGTTTGTTTTTGGGGTTTTTCCCTTGTAGTGAACAGAGTCTGCCGAGGAGGAAATGGAAGAAGTCGATAAAAATGGCACCCTCAATTTCCTCTTAAAACACAGAGGCATGCTGATTGCGTTTGAGCGAGATGGGCGCGTCTCAGCGTCTCCTAATGCGTCTGTAAATCGAGTTGGAAGATGACGACGCCTGTTGTCTGTGCTGTGGGATGGGAGCCAGGAAGGCAGAAAGATATGGCGGACGCACCGCCCTGTCGACGCTACAGACCTGAGCCTGGGTCAAATCTTTGTAGACCGCCACAAAATAATAATCGGAATTACGTTAATTTTTTGACATACTTTTTACCTCTATACACAGACGCCATCTCCTTTCTTCCCCTGCAGGTTTATGTATAAATCTGATAACCGATTGTGTTTATGCAAATAACCTGCCTTCCAAACATCGACGGTTTATTTTGGGCTTAAATATTATCTCTGGAAACATACTGAGGGGCTGCGAGGTGCTATTGTGCATAAATAGAAGTGACTGTGTCCATTATTAAGGAGATGCTGCGGTCAGGTCTGAGAGCAGCAGCGATAAAGATGCTGGCTGAGCATTTGCCAAGCATCCGTTTCCTTTTTACACTGCTCTGAAAGGCCTTTTTTCCCCTCCCAATCACTGGTATACACACGCAGACACACGCCAGGAGTGATGTACTCATGTTTCCTTTCTACTGTGGAGTGCACATCTATTTGATTCCAATTTAATTGGTTAAGAAAACTGGATTAGTCCTTTACCCTGACATTTCTGACTGAGTCGTCTTCCCCCCAACCCCCTCCTCTTTCTTTCCTTAAACTGTTGTTGGTATGACACTAAATACCAGGAGTTTATGTAAATGAAACCATCGACTTGCGCAAAATTAATTCCTTTTTGATTATTATCCGACAGTAAAACCAAGAAAACAGACAGGTCAGTGTTTTTTTAAATGCAGCTGCTGCTTCTAAGTTATCTTTTTTTAAACGGTTTGCATCGAGCTGCCCTGAACTGCTGTATTCACACGGATGAAGTTAATGACTCCATTATGCTGGAATAGTTTTGACATTAAAAGAGACAATTATCCACACACCGAGGTATCTCACAGTCGCTTACACGCTGCAACACACACGTTAATGCACACATCCAGGGGCACGCCCTGCTGCCTGCGGTCGTGCAGCCCAGTGTTCCTCGTTGCCACGTCGACTGGGTCTGACCGCGCCACTGCTCGACAAATACATTAGGCATAGAGGATGAGATTTTTTTTTTTCTGTATGTATAAATGTGTAGCTCATACACACATTTTGCACACACACATCGTCTCCATTACACGCCGACACACGAGCCCCACGCCCACTCAGATGCGATAAGGCCTGGGCACCGGTACCCATTTAGTTTAGCATTGTCTTTTTTTCTTTTTTTTTTTTAAAACAGTGCGTCCCAGATGAACTGCAGGAGAAATAAAAAATAAAAAATGTGCAAAGCGCTCGCGGTGTTTAAGTCATTAGCAGAGCGGCACGGGTTTAACTTAATCCAGTGATGCTTCATAATCTGTGCTCGGCGGACGTGTGTGTAGGCTAATGGGAGCGGTGGGAAGAGCGGGCGTGGAAATGAAAGAATATTCCTTATCATGCCTGAAAGTGTCACGATATATTTGAGGAGATAGCCACCTTTAAATGCATCGCATTAGACGACTGACATGAGGAAACGGATGTGGAATAATTTACTTGGATTTTGGGTTGAACTAGTCCACGTCCTGCATCACCATTCATGTAGCTTACAAAGATGCTAGAGAAATGAAACATGGCAGCTCCTCCCCCACACGATGCTGCATACTTCCAATCAGCTGGCTGAAAGGTTAATCACACTTTCCCCTCGCTTATAGGCTAATGCTAGCTTTGAGCTACTCTAAAGAGCAGCATTGCCAAAAAGTGAGTAAAAAAAAAGATTAAAAATGATATTGATAACATTACTAGATCAATAATAATATGTTTTATAACTAACTTTTGTTTTCCATCATTTCAACTCAGTTACACTTTTTTTGCTTCAGGTCTGTAAAAACCATGAAACGGTGCTATTTTTACTCAAGGTTATCACACAGAGAAATCAGCTAGAGTAAAACCATGAAAAGATTACAGAATAAATTATCTGAACGTGAATATCCTATAAAACATTAAAGGAACATACAGGAAACGGCACATTATCACACTTGACTGAACAAATTTTTTTACAAACAAGGTTTCTTTTCCCTTTTTTTCCTCTTGCTGTAATCTTTTTTCATTTCCTGGCTTTAAGTTTAAATGCAGATCTATAAATTTACAAGTTGCAGCCAGATGCTTGCAGATGGTTCTGGCACTGAGGTGTGCCAAACGAGCACTAACCCTGATGACTCCTGCAGGTTGCCAGTTCCGACCGGTGCTGGCCTCGCTTCGCCGGGGTGGATGGAGGGATGGGTGGCGGGACGGATTGGTAGATTGCAGGATAGCTGGCTGGACGGATGGTCGGGCGCTTGGCTGGTGGGGCACAGAGAGCTGTAAGGAAACAACAAGGTCAGCGGTTTGGCAGAACGCATTCGGCATGAGTCGATGCTGGGCAGGGGAAGTAAAATAAAAAAAAAAACACGCTGGCGCTCCCAAAAGATGCAAAACCGAAAAGTACCGCCGCCTTTTAAAAGCAGAGTTTTATTAGAAAGAGTAAAAAGAAGTATAATCCCCAACTCTATCCAACTGTTACAGTAAGGCAGTTTGACATAATACCTCCTACAGTCTAGGTATACCGAGGAGGGTAATTACAGTAAGGATTAGTGGAGATCTCCGGCAGCAGAGGCTTCCCGTGACACAAAGCAGTCACTGAAAAAGCAAACGCAGAATTACAATCAGATTTAGGAAAAGCACACACAGAAACACACACACAAAAACAGGCTGATGATGTACGCAGACACATGCAGCCATACATGCACACGCCTTCCAGACCTACACACTCGTCGGCCATCACAGACAGGCTCGGCAGCCATTTTGCCAGGGTGCTCTGGAATGCTCAATTAGGATAATTGTTGAGCTGCACGTTCGTTTCCTGCAATTCTGCTCCAGATGTAACCGAAAAGTACTACTTCACCGACTACGTCGCAGACACTAGAGACGTCTGGAAAGGACTAAAAGAAGAAAAGTCCTGAACTGTGTGTTGGGTTTCTTTCTGCTGAGGCCCCATGGTGTAAACCAGGACATGCATGAAGGCGAGTCATTGTGCAGCGAACTCTACATGTATGTGCGGATGCTGCATGGCTCGTCTGAACGTATGCGGCCGTGACGGTGGGCACACATGAGGAGGAGGGGTCCACGGTGTGGGGGAGAAATGGATTTTGTTGTAAATAGGAAGAGAAAGACGAAAAAGGACAGTGAAGGAAAATGTGAAGCTTGTTCTTGATCCAACGATTCGACAAATAATATTTGCAAATAACGATAAAGATCAGAGAACGCTTCTGGCCCAGCTTTTTCTGCCCGGTTCCGATTTGCGACTAGATTCTGTTTTTGACCATTTCCACATTTTTCCCTCAGCGGCTGCAGGATAATTTAATACGTTTTTGATAAAGTTAGTAGTTTAAAGTCAGCAGAAAGTGAAGGAATTGTACAGATTTTTTCAAATTAAAGAAGACACAATGTGTGGTTTTTATTTAAAATCAAAGTGCATGCTGGTGCTTGATGCATTTATAGAATAAAACTCAAGCTAAACATAGACGAAGGAAAAGGAAAAGAAATCACAGCATCATCTGCGTATCGTCGTTTCATGATACGTCTGCTGAAGAATAAGCAGCTGATTAGTCTGAACAGTTTTATGATTTTGAACATTAAATGCTGATGTGTCTCTCCAAGTGTTCGACCTGTGAGCTTGTACGTCAGGAGTCTGAGCTCAGTTCTCCACCCATGTCTCAGCCACACTGCTCACTGGTAAACGCCCCAAAAGAGAGAGAGAGCCAGAGAGAGAGAGAGAAAAGAAAAGTGGAATAAATGCTTCTTACATAAGAAAATCTATTTTTTTAAAGAAAGTCTGTATTGAAAGAAGCGTCAGTTTTATTATTTTGTCACACACTAAATGCTCATTTCTCATCTATAGTCGCTGACTTACCATTTCTGACATAACAAGGACTGAAGCCCCTTTTTGCAAAGATCTGCAATCACATGGCCAGTTTCTAACAAAGGCCACCTAAGGATAAGAACACAAGTATTACAGTAGGGAGCACAAAGAGGGGATTGATCGGTTCGTGTCATATGGACGGGCTTGAACCGGTCCCACGGCTCTGCGGTCGCTGGAGATTCGTGGGGGTGGGTTGGGGGGTGGGATGGGAAGATGACCGCGGCTGTGTGAAGTGGGACAGGTTGAATCCGAGTGTCGGCTGTGGGGTGGGGGGGAACGGACCGGTGCAATGCGCACACGCTCGGCCAGTAACAGACGACGAGAACCGAGATGATCGGGATTCCTGTGCATACATGCGTTTTACTGTTCTACATACAAACCCCCCTACCTTCCTTTCCTATTACTACTCCCCCCCCTGCCCTCCACCTCCCCATCGCTCTCACGCACCCACCCACCCCCACAGAATATGACACGAGACTGCATGTATGATCCAGCGACTCCTTTGTCTGGGTTCATCGGTCAGTAATGGCTAACAGTTTGACACGTTAAGCTTCTCCTTCTTTTTATGCCTTAAAGGGAACTCACACACAAACACACCCCCACTCACCCCCTCACAAACACACACACAGTCATGTGCATGACAGATGACCCTGCCTATGACACTTGTGCTTCACCATCACCCTCTTTCTCTACCGTACGTTACAGTAGTGTCATGACCGCCGCCACCTCAGACGCCGTTGTCCTCAGAACGCACTCACCGCCCCAACCCCTCCGACCGGGCGATCGGCCGCTGTGACCGTGCTCCTTCATCGTCATGAGTCAGGAGAGTTCGACAGGAATCGCTGGCGAAGTGTGTGTGGAGACGGAGGAAGGTTCATCCTCACTCTAGTGAGTTTTTTCTTTCCTCCCCTTGATCTATGCGGATGATGAAACTGAACTTTCGCATCAGATGCCGGCGTCGCGAGCGGTGCCGAGGCGCCAGACGGAGGGGACCCTTTGTCTCCCACCACCGTCACACTGGGAGGGATGGCGTCCATACACACGCATATAAGCGTGCCCGTGCACACGCACATGCGTGTAGGCTGTACATTGATGGCTTCAAACCCACACGTATACGGAACATGCTGCACACAATCACTTTCAGGAAAATGTTCAGAAGATGTCAAAGAAAAAAAGTGACAATAGGCTGCTGTCATGTGAACCTCCATCTGTGTTTCAAAGTAGTGCCTGCAGAGTGTGCGTGCATGTCCTCAGACTCACCTGACGGCACCCCCGGTTGTCGTGGTGATGCAGCCTCATCTGGGGCTGTGGAGCTGTGACACCTGATGTCCCACCTCCCCCTTTCACTCTCGCTCTCTGCGCCGTAGTATGGGATCAGTAGCTACACCCTAGCACTGACAGGAGAGGGGTGGGTGTGGGGGGAGGCGGGTAGGAGGGGTTCTTATGCAGCCTGCCGGATCGTACCACCGGCCCCGCCGAGCCGAGGGGACCCCAGGGGGTAGGAAGCCCGGTCGCAGCCTGTGGAGCCGACTCCGAACCGCCCCGCTGTCTCCCGTCGGATGGTCTCTCCCTCCACCCGCCGCTCTGATTGGTCGCTCCGCTTCCTCCTTCATCAAAATGTAAAATTCCAAGACAGAGAGAGTAGTGCATCGTTTGTGTGTGTGTGTGAGAAAAAAAATGTGTCTAAAAGAAAGGCCGAATACAAGAGGAGGGGGAAAAAAAATGTGTGTGTATGATGCAGACTTGGTTGACTGCAGGCAGTAGCACATGCGTGTGTTTGTGGGAGCCTTCATGTTAACATGCGTGTTTGTGGCTTTGCATCAGGAAGACAATATACAGAATGCTATTGTCTGCGTGGGCGTGTGATAGAGGTAGCTGAGGAAGAGACACAAGACAAAGAGAGGGTGAGGGACAGGAAGACATTTCACTCTGTATATGTGTGTGTGTGTGTGTGTGTGATTGAGAGGAAGAAACAGAAAGCAATGTGTAGGGCCTGAGAGCTGTCATCATTAGTCTCTCTGCGGTGGCTGGTGTTGAGCTGCAAAAGGGCTTGTCAGTCAGTTTCTGTCACAACATTTCACTGGAACACACACACACAATCCCAGAGGGGATCATGTCAAGATGGGGGCCAGGCTGCTCTGACAAACCGATCTGAGCCCCCCCTCCAACCCTCGACTCCCTCCTGGTAACCTTTAACCCCTCTTTGCTGACATTCATGCCAGTGGTGACACATTCCGGATCAACCGTGTGATTCCGGTTTTCCTAACCAAAGAAAGAGGCGTTGTGAAGGCGGCTGAAATCCTGCAGCCGAAAGTTTGTGCGTGTGTAAGGAGGATGCGGACGGGAGCGAACGTACGCTCACAGCCGAGTCTCCTCCCCAGAGAACGAGGCAATTCAATACTGCTGACTCACTGTACGCACGCCGGGCCTCAACGCCTCACCGAGTTCTGATCCAGGTTCCGAGTTCATCAAATCTCATAAAACAAGACGGGATCGGCAACAACTGACATGGTGGACATTTTACTAAACATTCAGGTTTTCCAGAAGTAGTATTTTTTAAAAAATCCAATTTATGACGTTTACCAATAATTTGTGACAGACGTTTCTACAGAAATGAGAGTTTATATAAAACTAAAGGAAGAATGACAGATGGACAGATAGACTGGTCAGACTTAATGGTGAATAAATACATGGACAGACAAACAGACCTAAGGATGAAAGTAATTATGAAACAGAAAATAGAAACAGAGTAAGGATTCAAGTAGTTTTATATACATGTGGACAGATTGACAAAGCTTCTAGATGAAAAAAAGCGCAAAAAAGTTTGAAAATACATTTTTGGATTGTGGGGTAGATGGACACACGGACAGAAAGAAAGGATGGATAGATGCAAAGGATAAATGGACTAGAAGATGGTGCACAAGAAAGAAACAAATGGATAACTGGACAAACTAGTATAAAACAATGAAAGGTTGGACCGACAGATGGATGAACCGGTATAGACGGATAGAGGGATGAACTAACAAGGGGTGAATTAAGAGATATCAAATACTTTAGTTTGGCAATAGGGATTTTTTTGCCATACATTCTTAGTCAGACGTAGAGAAATATGTCCCTTGAATCCCACATTTTTTCAGATCGAACAGGAACCTCGAACACAGCAGACCCCCAAAAGCATTTCCCTCCCATCCAACCCTTTTCTCCACTCAGAGGACTTTTATCTGCACACATAAAACTCAGACCTTCCCTTTTCCCTTGCTTTTCTCCGTCTCTCCCCTGCTGCCGATTTAATTACCTTCTATATTTATCGAAGCTCAAGATGCTATTTTGGTTTTGAGACTCTTGTCACTGATATCGGGAGGCTACATTATTCAGAGTGAGAGCACCGGGGGCCGTCACACTCGGAACAAGAGCACTGTTGTTAACCCTGTAGAGGAGGACGGAGGATGTGTCACACTCGCGCCGTAATGCCAGTGTGTAAGTCGTCGGGCAGAGTAAATGTATTTCCTGTAACAGTGTGTGGGAAGCGCCGCTTTATTTCAGAAGGTGTGGTCCTTCTTCTGTCTCCATTTTGTGACTGCTTCATCTCAACTCTCGGCTTCAGAACATCAAAGGAGAGACGGCTATCTTAAAAACAGACACACGCATAAAAACCGCAGACGAAAAACAAACAACAAAAGGAAAAAAAAAACAGAAGTGCATCTATCCTTGTGCACCGGCTGCTCGTGTGTGCGCACACACAAAGCGGCGGACACAGTATAGATCGCTGTCCTCCATTTTTGGTTGTGATTTATGGCTGCTCTTCAGTAGAGGCCACAGTCATCTGGGAGATGATGGCCATATTGATCTGATAAACAGTTTCATTTACTGCCAAAGCCTGCCATTCATACTCACACACACACACACACACACACACAGAGGAAAAGCAAAGACACATAGATTCACAGCAGGAATAACCCAGCTTTCTGCTTCATCAATTCCCCACCTCCTCCACGTCTGCTTCTCTCTTTCTCTGCTCTTTCTTTTCTCCTCCCCCCAGGCCACCTCACCCTCCCCTCCTTTCCTCTCCTCTCCAAGGGTGCTTTAACTCGTTTCTCTTCAGCCTCCGTTCTCGCCGTTTCCAGCGTCTGCTGCCAGTCACCTGGTTCGGTACCAACGCCACTCCCTCTGCAGTCTGGCCTCGTTCCTCTTACAAGCTCTACTACGTTGAACTTTTCCCCCATTTTGTCGCGTTGCCACCACAAACTTCAGCACGTCATTGGGATTTTATGCGATAAAGCAGCACGAAGTCACACATAAATGTGGCATGCAAAGAAGATCGTAGATATGCTTTCAGACATTTTTTTAAAGTAAAATTATTAATTGTGGGGAAGATTTCTTTTAGCCTCCCCTTTGCTCAGGTCAAGCTAAATAAAATAATGAAACACCAGAAATCACCTCCTTTTTAAAAAATGTCTGCTGATGTGTAAGCTTCAATTTATCATCAAAAAATGGAAAGAGTATCATACGCCTGCAAACCAAGCAACAAACATGTTGTCATATGGGCCAAAATTGTCAAGTCAAAAATAATTGTAGGCAAAAAAATAAATAAATAAAAAAATCTATATAAAAATCAAGCAAATAAAGTAGTTTGAGCTTCTTTTTTTTTGTAGGACCACAAGCTTAAAGATTTTGCATGCTTGCTGTATTATACTAAAGGGAAATTGTTTTTAAATTTTTGGGGGTTCGATTAACTAAATTTATTCTCAGTGTAACAGCTGGGTTTGGGTCACTTTCTATAAAAACACTAGGTATAGTTACCCAAGTTTAATAAAAGCTGCTTTGTGTTGGCTTTTCAGTAAAAGTTTGTGGATATGACTGGTTCTACTTCCTATAAAAGCTTGATTATAAAAACAAATAGTTTGTGTTGTACTTAACATCTTTTCATCGGAAAAAAAAAAAAAGATATTAATTTTACCCCAATTACAGATGAAAAGTCTCCATCTACATGAACTGAGCAGGAAGAGAGAAATTTGTATCATAAATAAATCATTAGATATGAATACTTTGAGTTGGCTCAAATAAGACGAACGTTAACATTACTTTATCCCCTTAAATCAGACGTAATTATCAACCAGCTCCAGTCTGTTTCCAGCTTGAACTGGATTTAACAGGCAGATGTAAACCATTTACATCCTGTTCAAAAGATATAGTGAAGTTTTTCAGCTCATCTTACAGCCGAGGTACAAGATGTTCAATAATATAGGCGACTGTTTGCTCTGCTGCGTCTCTGAGCCCTCCAAGCTTCACCGGCATCCTGCAACGTTATTAGCTGTTCTACGCTTAGCTCTGCAGGGATGTCTGTGTGCCCTCATTCATGCTGGCTGTGCCACTGCTTTAAGAGCAAAACCGGAGCGCTGCTCATCTCTCTGCTCTTTGGTTCTTGTTTCACGCCCGATCCAAACGATAAGAGTCACCAAACGTCTCCTTTAATGAGATGCTGACTGTTGGTCAAATCAGGTCCGTTTCCTCACCAGAATCTATGCAGCAGGTCCCATTTAAACACCGAGCTTAGTTCATGTGATTAAAGAGGAATATAATCCACATAAATGATAAAAACATTGGGGTTTGTTTCTATTTTGATGCAAAAAAAAAAAATGTTTATGCAATTGTGCATGCCTGTATGTACAATGTCTAGTAAAACCATTAAAACCTCTTCAACTTTGTCCTGTTACAACCATTAACTTCAGTGTATTTTATCAGGCTTTTATTTGAAGTTGAAACCTCAATTCCATTTTATTTTCTTACAGAAATAAGACTCTGTAATGTGCGGCATATATTTGTATTCCCGTGAATCAACACTTTGTCTAATCATTTCTTACTGAAATTACAGAAGCAAGAGTTCTGTTTTTCCCCTCTACCAAGTTTGATCATTTAGAAACTGAAATCTTCAAGCAGAAATTTTCAATTTTCAGGTCATCATGCTGTGGGGATGTTTTTCTTCATGAACCAGAAATAGTGTTACATTTAAGCCGGATAGTTTTGGTCCCCAGGTTGGTTTTCGGCAAACTGCTAACTTTTCTATCTCTGAAACACTGGGACATGAGGGGAAAAAAAATCTGTTTCTTCTATTTACTTCACAATTATGCACAACTTTGTGTTGGTCTGCCACATAAAAGTTTGTTTTATAAATATGAAAATCTTCAAGAGGTGCAAATTAATAAATTAGTACTTTAACACATTCATTTTTGATTAATTAGTAATTAATAGATTTTAAAACATTAACATTTTAATGCAATTAATCACTTTTTATCTTTACTTAAATGTTCTGAACCTTTGTATTCATGTGTTTCTGATATACTCGTAAATTCAACAGAAATTTGGCACATCGGGTTTCACTTTTAATCCAAAAAAGTATCTGATTGGACGCTGGAAAAAGACTATTTTTGTGTTCAGGTTGTGCTAAAAGGAGTTAAAAAATATTAAAGCCTATAAAACCATGTTGTAACTGCACAGACATCCCCAATGCTAATGTCAACATTCACACTTCAAATTTCTAAAGAAATATTTTAATAAATTATTTCCATGAATGATCAGTGGTTCCTGAAAGACCTGAAAGCTGAATGGGTAAAATGGCACCAAATACCAGATTAAAAACAATAAACATCCTTGTTGTTGAGCTCATATTTAATAATTTATCAGCAAGAGTTTTTCAATTGAAAATGTTTATTTTGTCAATACATAGTTTGATTAAGGTGCGATTAACTAGAGTGAATACTTTTTCAAGGTGATATAACTTCTCCAGCCATTGATAATTGTTACATCTGTCCAGTAATGGTCCAAACTGTGGTCAGCATTAAATTAAGTGAAGGCCAATTCATTATGCCTCCAATTTCTTTCTCTAAGCTGAGATGTCAGGGAATATTCCCACGTTAAACGGACAGTTTTTCCAGGGTTTCACGGCGATGTAATAGATGTGATGGGTCAAGCTGTTTTAATTAGTCCTTCTGGAAAGGCTAAATTTAGCAATAGAGTTTTTCTGTGTGATGACAGCTGAAATATTCACACAGAGGCTTTCGCACTCGGAGAAGAATTAAATTACGCCACCAGTATTTGTTTTCTCAGGATTTTTTTGAAATGCAAATAGGAATTTGCAAACATACTTTGAATTTCAATCAGGCATATTAGTTTGAGACCCATCTCCTAAAACACTTTGTGTCCTGCTGTGTGTACATGCATCATTTGTCATTTGTTAGATAACGCCAAAGAAAGAAAAAAAAATTAAATACACAACTACGAGTGCACAAGTTACTCTTTCTCTCTCTCTCACACACACACACTAGGAGGCTTTCAGTTTCTAAATCAATCCCACATCCGTAGCTAATGCAGTGCTGGGCCCTCTTCAGGAAGCATTAGGCCTATTAGTCAAAGTGCGTACATTCCTGTATGTGTGTGTGTGTCTGAGCGCGTGCAGAAGCCGCACATTCAGCAGTAGCCCATCTCAGTGGATCCTGTGGGTCAGCAGGTGCAACAGGGAATGAGGGACCTTCTTATAGAGTGTGTGTGTGAGCGCGGGTGAACGCTCCCTCCCCTCGGCATCCTCTGGGCTCTTTATCGCTCTAAAATTATCCTCCATTTACTGGAAGACACTGGGCAGATTGAGGAAAAGAGAAATATGGACACTCCAGTTTGAATGTTTTCCTGGATCACTTTACTGGTGCAGAACAAAGGCAGAAGCAGGCGCTTTGCTTTGTCAAATAATCTAATTTATGTGGCACCGATAAGCTGGGAAGTCGGTTACTTGGAAAGGGTGGCGATGGCTCGTTTTCTCACATGGGGACGTTTTAGCTTGATGCAGTAACACTAAACATCTGGAGTGTTCATGAGACATGAGCACCACAGCGCCAATCATGGTTGCTAAGCAGTTACAGTGACACAGCTGGGTGCTTAGCTACAACATACAACACTCTGCTACTATGGAGCGGTATGTGGAGACGAAGATGCTGTCATTAGTCAGCCGGGTCTGGTGGGGCGTCAAAAAGAAGTCTTTCAGAAATGAAAGTGAAATTACTCCTCAGAGCTCAAGACCAACCAGAAAAACTTTTATTTTATAGTCTAACCGGCCACTTTATTAGGTTCAACTTCCTTCAGTCAGAGACGTAGAATCAGTCAACATTTATGGAAGAAACGTGATGCATTTAGGCGTCCAGATGACTAAGCCAATTTCAAACTGAGCATCAGAATGGTGAATAATGGGGATTTAAGTGACTTAATGTTGCGTGGTTGCTGGTGCCGGCTGGTCTGAGTAATTCTGAAACTGCTGATCTGAGACTTTCACGTATTTCCAACTTTTGATTTTACAGATGATAGAAAAAAAGGAGAGTGAATCCATTGGTCGGAGGTGAATTGTCAAACTAGTTTGGAATCATAACAAGCAACAAAGGCTCAAATACTCACTGATTACCAGCAAGTTATGCAGAACATTCTGCATGTATGCTGTAGCTTGAGATGAGGAAAACCACAGTCTGAGGCATTTCTGTCAACGGAGAACAGGAACAACTAGAACTCACACAAGTTCCCCGATGATAATAAAATGTCAGCTGTGGTATCAATTTCAGCCTTTCAGGGACAGAATTTGGCGTAAATGAATCTGTAACCCTTATTAACACCTTAAGAGTGAGGGTGTAATGGTATGAAGGATGTTGTCCTAGTAGTACCAGTTGATGCTGCCCTGTTGCTTTATGACCCCAGTATACCCACATGATGTTTACTTTGAACAGGATACAAAACTATGTCACAAATCAACTCGATGGCCAACAAAGTCACCATATTTCAATCATTTAGTGGAACTTTTCAGAGATGGTGGACTGAGGGATTTGCAGCCCATAAATCTGCAGTAGCATCATGATGCTACCATGGCAGAAAGGACCAGAACCTGTGAGGAATGTTTGACACCTTGTTATGGTTTCTGCCGTAAACCATGAAGGAAGTTCAAGGGGTCCAAGGAAAGCGTATCTAATATGGTGACCGGTGAATGTTAGTCTAACCAAAGCCCCATTATTACCGTAATCATTTAAAGAAGTGTTGATCAATAGTTCTTTGAGCTTTTTGAAGATCTTTCAAAGTTTCTGTTTGGACGTTGGATACGATCATTCTTTGAATACCTGACTGTACAACAAGTTGAGGGGCGATGTGTTAATCAGGCTACTACCACTCTTTAGCTAATAGCACTTTGGGAATCAAATTATGAATTGTTACTAACACTTTTTAAATATTTCAAACCATCTTACAATATCTACTTCTGGTATGTTTAATAGATCTGACCAGAGAAATGGGAACAAATTGTATCTTTGTTTAAGGCTGCAATCAAATAAAATAGGTTCTTTGTCAAGTTGCCTTTAAGTCTTAAGTTGCCTTTAAGTTCACAGAAACCTTTATTCCTTTATAACGAGGCACCTGATCGTTTTGCCCTTTTGACATTTGCTCTTTTTGAAGCAGACGTTTTTTCATATATGATAGGTCACCTGTTTGGATGAATCCGTGTACAGTACACCAATTCATTCACAGTTTGACAATTAATAACTGATCATTTTTCTCCAATTTGACCAGATTAGAGAATGAAAATGTGTTTGACTCCATCAAATAACCAGCAGGAGATTGTACAGTTTTTTTTGTAACTCTCTTAAACAGAGTCAGAATCAAATCAGTTTAAATGTAAACCAATATAAAGTCCTCTAAAATCCACAGTTAAATTTCACAGGATTTGATCATCTCTTAGAATATACTTCATTATTTACATAATTCATTAAGACTAATTAAGGCGAAATTAAGCTGGTGCTGAAATGATTCTTTTAAAATAATATTACATTTACTTATGATCTGTAACAATTGTGTTTTCGCTTTCTAAAATCCTGTTTAAATTAAATAATTTATAAATTTTTCATGTTTGGCTTTTATCAATGTATGAAATTGAAGGAGGTAATCTCTGCTTATAAACAGGCCAAGGTTCATTTAGTCCTGGTTTAAACAACAAAAAAGGCCATTTCTTTCAAAACGTAGTGAGTAATGCACTAATAAAAATAAATTTCATGTATAAATACTGTCCAGTTCCTTAGAACTAAAATTATATATTAAAAAAAGAGGAATTACTTGAAATTTCCTGGTACTGTATGTTGCACATTAAAGAATGAAACATTATTCTAAGGCTGTTTGACTGCAGAGAAAACAGATAAGCTGGTTATGCCACAAACCCAGAACAGTACGTCCTAAAAACAATAATGAACTCTGGACACCAATGTAATACTTTTAATATGTCCAACAAATATTAACTCACTTCGGATGTATAGACTAAGGAAAAACCTGCAGGGAACTTTTAAAGTACATGTCTAAAGGTCAATCCTCCGTATCAAACGTTAGATGGAAAGCAGTCTGGCCCCACACCACTTCCTTTGCAAATGCACTCTTACAAATCACATGAAAATTACCACAGAGAGTTTGAGTAATCCTGCAGACAAAAAAAGATGTACATATGTAGCTAAGCAGACAGAAAGAGCACTGAAAGCATGCGTAATGTATAGGAGGAATCCAGGTATCCCCACTTAGAACAAATGCATCTAGCAGCAGTATCTAAACCGACAGGCACAAGCCAGAGCTGCATATTAGGAAGACAATGCAGGAGCAATTGTTAAACATTGCGCTTACATAATGAATTGCAATTAACCCAGATTTTCCTCAGCACACTCCGTTTTTCATCAGCACAGCCCCCTACCCCACCCCAACTCTCTATCCAAGTGGCCAACTACACACTGATAAGCAGAGTTTTAATGCATGCCCCCTGAAATATTACAATATCGCATCCAAGCAGTGTGCAGTCGCCTTATTTCATGAGCTAATACTGCAACAATGACCACGGTTTGATAAATCGTGCAGTTTTACTATGGACTAAACTGACTCTGGGTGTTTCAGTTACGATCGGCTTGATGCCGGTTTATTATTTGAAGAAACGCACATACACTTTTAACGTAAGTGTCAATCATCCAAGCACAAACTAATGGCTTCTTCCTATACATTGGTATCACGCTGCCTCTACAGATGGACAGATACTGGCGGTATAATTTGTGGGTTTGCTCTCTTCGATTAGTAGATGACCACTGTAAAAATGGCTGGTAACATTTCCAGAGAAGAGAATTAAAATTCTAATAGAATTGAAGCACAAATGAAGCTAATTCCTCCCATGTTTCCCTATAAAAGCACCATCACTGCACTCACTGTAAAGAGGTTCCTAATCGACTCCTCAGAAGGAAGTAGTTCTTCAGAACGGTGGTCAGTGAATTATTCAGGACTACCTGGTCACTCCTCACTTGATCTCAACCTCCGTCCTGCTGTATATCCCTTTAAGACCTTCACATCAGGAGGTGGATCAAGTGTCTACAAATCAATACCATCCATTCATGCACTTGCATGACCACGCATTATCATGTGAACGTGCACATTAACAGTCCGTTCAAGTAATGGCTCCGTGAGATACATTTTATCTTCTGGTTCTTCGGTCCAAATGATTTCTGTGTGGATCAAAATGTGGCGACGTTAGAAAACAAAATTCTAAAAAATACAAATAAAATCAATAATCCTTGTATTATCAAACTGTATCACAATTATACAGTTACCTAAAAAAATAAGATAAAACACTTCTTATCACAACAGTACCAGAAAATATCATGATAAAACTAAGTCCATATCACTTCCATCTCCCTCCCTACGATAACGTTACATGTCAAGTTAAAAGGCATTTATGCAAAGCTCTGCATAACAAAATGTACTCTTTGTAAATTCTTTGCCTAGTTAAGAAATGTGTTTTATCTTCTCGGGACATTAAAGACGAGATTAAGATTAAGATTAAAAGAGAACCAGAACCACATGATGTCAAGCTTGGAGAACAGAGCATCAGAAATGCTGTCCAGAACGAGCACTGCATCGTAGGGCGGAAGTGAAACAGATGGAGGTTATTATATTTATGTCTATTAATTGATTCAGCAGTCAAACTACTCTTAAATTGTAAAAACTTTCATGATCATGTCAGATCATGACCAATTCAGTACAAATAACTTTTTGTTTCAAATAAAAAAAAACCACATAAATCAAGTTATATCTTTATTTATACAAATACTAAAAAAATAAATAAATAAAATAAAAAATCATTCGTGGCTGACAGAGAGGCAAACCTGGGGATCACCAATATAAATAATAACCCAATAAAAGAAACATTAGGCACTCAGCTCAGTCAGACATGGCAGCTACAATGACCTGTGGGAAAACGAGGAAGAAGTCGTTGGAGGAGAGGGAGAGGAAGAAACTAGCGGAGAAAGCGAGACGGTGAGCCTGGACATTATAAATCATGTCTGCTGTTGGCGCCGGCCGCGTATCCTAGCAACCAGACAGACTCCCTCCGCCTCTCCTCCATCCCCTCTCCATCTTCCACTAACAGCCTGGCCACTCTGATTACCCATACTGCACCGGGCCGTGCCCTAAAAACTCCTGACAGAGTTTGGTTTGAGCTTACAGCTTGATGACAGATCGAGGCGGAGTTAGCACTGAGCAAATCTAGCAGGAACTGACCCCAGATCAGTGAGCTGGGAGCAGGTAACAGACACCAGTCAGGATCTCTCCCTCTATACTGGCACACTTAGATGGAAAATACACATATCTTATTTCAATGTAATGTAACACTGGCAAAAATTCATGCAAGAATATGAAGGCTGACCATTTAACTGGCTGAGTTTTAATGCTAACGTTAGCCTACTTAGGGAAAGACATGAACGCAGCAGATTACAAATGAATCAAAAAGTCTGTCCTCTAACAAACTAATGGTACATGACAAAGTCAGGTAAACAACAACACCATGTTGGACATCTACTAATGTCCAATATGACAATGTTTTCCAACTCAATTTGTCCAGGCACTGATGCAGATGCCAATATATGCACATATATTTCCACCTAATTGCAGAGAACATCAAGTCCCTCATGTGGAGGAATTTACATATTATCATGCCTACTCTGATCGAGAACGCCCACTGGCAGTGGCGCACATCAACACAATGCTTTTTTTAAAAAGGTACACCCTCGCCGAGCTGAATGAGAAAAACTACTCCTTCATAAAAGCGAAGCAGTTCAGATTTAAATTTAGGAATCATCTTTAACCGAAATCATAAACTACATACTACTAAGGCTGGTGGAATAGCAACACATTTTTGTAATTCATAGCTTTTTATTACATAAAATGGTGGAAAATAAAGATAGTGCTTCAGATTGACACTCCACATAATTCAGAACACATCATCCCCAAAATGGTAGTGGAGGCATCATGCTATGGGGTGGGGTGCATTTCTTCAGGAAAGATAAGGAACTTGGTCAGAGTCTGTGTGAAGATGGATGGAGCCAATTACAAGATGTGAGAACAGAACAACAACTGAAAAACAAACAGCTAACACGATAAGGAGTAGCTATGATCAAAGTATACCCATCTGTTAGGATGGTCCAGTTAAAGTCCAGACCTAAATCCAGTTTCTATAAGACTTTGAATAAATAAATCCAAATGTCTCCAGATGTGCAAAGCTAGTAGAGCATTACCTCAAAAGATCGGCGTCTGTAACGGCAGAAAAAAAGCAGAAGCTATTCCCTCTAGTGGGGCTAAAAACAAAGGCATGCCATACTGCTACAAAAAACAAACCAATGACAAAATGTGAAACATTTCAAAAGGTATTAATTAATTCCCAAGGCACTATACCCACGTAGTTTATGTAAGAGACGGTGAGCAAGAAATGAAAGAGAAATGACTACAAGAGTTACATTTTGTGAATCAAATGCAATAAATTAGAAGAAAACAAGGCAACATACAATAAACGAATTAAAACTATTATTCCTCCCTAAAAAAATAAAACTAGTTCCAGTGGGCTGAAGAGTCGGACTGATGGACTGCAGATGATTTGATGATTTAGTGATAAATCTTTAATCTGGGTAGAGGAGGCTGAAGCCTGTTAGTTCCCATCCCAATGAAACATATTAGGATGACTAACCGAAGACAAACAAGAAGATTTCCTGAAATTGATGATGCAGGCCGGATAAATAAGTAAACAACAGTCATTACCTCTGCCGGGAATTAAAAGGTGGACACTGAGATTTCAAAACATGTTTCCCTTTCTGTCAAATGAAAGCAAGTTTGGTAACAAAGGTATGTGCATAGTACTAATGTTTGACTAGACAATCAAAGGCAAACCTGTAATGTCTATCTCTGTTGAATAGCTAGTGTAGTTCATTCATTATGGTTATGGATGTCATATGTTCCTCTCTGTCATGATGGCGGCACTGCAGCCGTTCTGCACTCCAAAGCCACGACACTCAGCATTAGTCAGCATTATCTCATCAGCCTGTCAAGGTTCATTTTAGTCCTGCAGAGATATTTACCTTAAAGGTCTTTCAACCTGATAAAGGTCAGGGGGGCGACATAATCTGAGCAAATACCTCGACGTGTCTTTAAATCTGCTTTTCAGGAATCTCTGGTGTTATTTTGGTTAACATGCGAGCTAATCATATTTAAATTGGCCTATTTTCTGATGTCTGAATTTGTTATTTCTGCTTCCTTTTATTCACTGGAACACATTTAATGGAGCCTGACTGCTTCCTTTTTACAGTGCACATAAATATGTTTACATGAGGGTCATAAAAACATAACATCCTCGAACAGAGCAATAAAATTTCCAGCAAGACGTTTACATCCACTTATCCTGTTTATGAATGTCGTGTTTTGGTGATTGGGGATAATTTTGATACAATATTTATTGGCAGAAGCAGTAGAGTTCATTTATGGTTGGTTTTCTTATGTATAGTCCATAAAGTTTAAAATGAAGTTGAGGTCAGGGTTTCTTTTTGTTGTTCCCAAACTAGTCTTGATAAGATATGTTTAGCTAATTGTTGCACTGAACATAAAAAATTAGCCACATAAAAACTTTCTGAGCAAAACTGAGATTCAGAAAAACATTTTATGATCAAACAAAGACTAAACCGTTTGACCACAATGTCCAGAAGAGTGGAGGGGCTTTTCCTCCTCCCCCCAATAAAAATAAATAAAAAAGAGGAACAGTGCCCCAACTGCCAAGCATGGTGGTGGTAGAGTCATACAGTGGGACCAGTGGTACTGGTGAATTGAAGAAAGTGGGTGGAATATGAAGACAGAAAACACAATAGCTCAATGGATTAAGCTTAGACAACTGAACAACATTGTCAAACACACATTCAAACAGCTACAACCAAACAATAAGCTTCTAAAAGAGCCGTGACTCTAGAAAATATGTGGAGCAAGTTTAAAACCTGGACAAGAACAAACATTTTAAGTTAACTGCTGCAAAGAAGAATGGCTAACCATCCAGTCAGAATCTCATCAGTGCCAACAAAACCCCGTGGTCCAAGTCTACCTTCTTTAATGGCCAGAAATATGAAGTATTCATTGGATTATTGTGTGTTTTTGACCTTGTGTGGACAACAGAATCATTTTGAGCCTTGGTTTTGAAAAACACTGATATTGTTTGCTGTTTGATCATCCCACCCAGGAAAAGGAGCAATTGAAATAAATAATTTAAAGCAAAAAATACATCCGTGTGATGAATTAATGTACACCGCTGAGCAGAACTGTAGAACTAAAGCAGACTTTCTCAACTAAGTTGATACCAAAATGTTTTGTTCTCTCTGCCAAATTTAACCAGAAAAATAATGTAGGTGGAAAAATTAGAGAGAAACTGCATTTCAAATCTCAGCTTTCAAAACCTGACTAACAATCCTCTTAATATTTCTCCATGATATCATAAATGTATCACCAGTACTCTCCTAATTTCTGCATGCTAATAATCCACACTTCCCAAGCTGAAACATTACTACTTTTACTGCCGGATTATAAACAGGATCCTTCATACTAGATTGTACTTGTTTGTTGAAATTTAAAGTCGATCTGCTGCCAGATCACAGGTTACGAGTGTTTTATCGCCGGGAGGTAATGAGTAACCTCAGGCTAGTTTTCAAGTTCTACGACACAATAAGGAGCTGATGGCTCTCTGCTGCAGATTTATGTCGTCTCCTCCCTGAAAGCTTCGCTCAGTTACTCTGTCCGTACACAGCTGACGTCTCACGCTACCTCTGCCGGTCCACGGGCTTGGCCGAGGCCTCGCCGTCTGCTGGCGTATGAAATTTCTGAGCTCTCAGCAGAGTGAAGGGATGGCGAGAAGGAGCGCATGCATCAGTGGGAGCAGAGGAAATGGAGCACTCAGGAACCACTCAGCCAAGCCACAGTCTGAGAGCCGCTGGAAGTGGGTGGTGGTGTGAGAGGAAAATTGTGTTAAGAGGGAAGAAGCTCAGAGCAGCCAAAGAGTGAGTGGTGCACTGCTGGAGCGTAGCTGCGCCCCCTTGTGGAACAGAGCTGGTAGCTTTTGCCTCCAATTCCTTTTTCTCTCCAAACTGACAAAAATTCACAAGGATTTGGAACATTTTAGAGGAGTAAAACCAGATAAATAACTAATATATAGCCTGCAAAAATGTATCTACATTCGTATATTTTAATATTCTGGATGATCAGATTTTATACAGAAATTTGTTTTTGCAAATAAAGATTTACAGTGACTTGCAAAAACATTCACACCTCGAGTCTTTTTTACATTTTGACATATTATGGCAGCATGAATCTATCCATTACAGGGATTTTATGTAAAAGATCAAATTGAGAAGATCTGACAACTAAAAATCAAACTGATTTGCTCATTTCCATTCAGCCTCCTCCTCGCCTTGTGTTTGAGCTCCGTTTGTTCACAAATATGTGCCAGAAAATCAGAACCCATTATCACTGATTGCTTTTAGCCAATCAGACTCGGCCTCCTGTCACCGATTCCACCAAACCTGTACAGAAACGCTGTTAGTGGTGGGGATGCGGGGCCCCTGAACTACATTCTGCTTACGGCCCTGTACAAACTTGGGCCGTAAACCTAAATTCAATTGCTGACTGAATTACACTAATTCAGGGCTGACTGCAGCAATTAAATTCAATTCCTGACTGCAGCAATTTTCAGAGTGTGATGCAGATTTTCATCTGGATTTAGACAAAGACTTTGACTAGGCCATTCGAACACATACGCATTGACTTCACTGCAATTCAACTGCACACTTAAAATGTACATACTGAGTGAAATTTTGTCACAAAGCTCCAAGAATGAATAAAAAAATAGTTTAAAAAAACAAATACCAGTAATAATAATCATTCTTCTTATCAACGCTGACTAGTTTGTAGCAGAAAATAATCCCCACAACATAATACTGCCACCACCATGTTTCTATCTGGATATAATGCCTCCAGGTTGATGCACAGTGTAACTTTAACTAGGACACTTTTTTTCACACCTACTTGATTTCAAACAGGACTTCTTGCAGCTTTCTCTCCACAATGGTGTTTCGCTCCATCACATAAATTCCAAATACAATTTCTTTTAGGTTTGCGGCTGTAATGTAGCACAATGTGAAAACAGTCAAAGGATATAAATTACCCTTCCCATGCACCGTACAAACTATTATGCTGCTCCCGAAGCCTCCAAAAGATACAAATTACTCCTAAATGTCAAGTCAGCACACGGCGACGAGAGAACTATTTCTTGAAGGATACTCCTGAGCTTTTCAAGGATAACACGTCCATAAATCTATAAGATAAACCCCTCCATCCCACGTTTAAGATTTAATGAGATTCAGTGCAAGTGTAGACGTTAAATAAAGGAAGAGGTAAGATAAAGGTGAATTTTTCCTGTGGCAATGTAATCATACTGTACACTCAAGTGCTGAAGGATAATAAAAATAAATTAACTGTGTTTAATCTCTGCCTTATCTTAAATTAAAGGAGGGGGAAAAAAGATAAGGAAAGGTTCAGGTGAGCTGCCAGGTATTAATCTATAGATTTCATTTGAGTTTGTTAATTACACACGACTCTGAAAATATACAGACATTCGTTTTTAGGCTAAACCCCCCCCTCCCAAAAAACATAATGAATCAATCCTTAAGTCCTTGCCTGAATAAAGGGATTATCAAATGTACAATTTTACACAAACACTATAAAGCAGGAAAGTCTTCATAAAGGTCACAAAACAAACAAAAACGCTTTAACCTTTTCACATTTTGTCACAATAAACAATCAAAATACTTCAATATATTTCCTTGGAATTTTATGTGGCAAAAAAATTCAGTTAAAAAAATCTGTTTAGTAGATTTTTATCTAGTCCTCTTTACTCTGATACCACTAAATAAAAGTCAGTGCAACAAGTCCTCATGTATGTCAAGCTGTTCTGAGGTTTCAGAGGAGGATATACAAAACAGCCATTAGACTAATTGGGGAACATTAACCTAACAGTTACACACGTGGATGTATAAAATACTAACTAAAGATTTTATGATCAAGTTAATATCAATAGTAATTTATTGGCTGATGCTACATAATGTAGTGAGTGAATAAATGTCTACTTCTACCCACTCATTTGAACGTAAATATACTTTACTGTTCATTCCTTGCTTTTATTTAAAATTATTTTCTTTGTAAATAAATTAACTTATTGTTTTCTTACATGACGTTCAATAAAGTCAAACTCTACTCAATGTTTCTGCTTATAAAAGGTGACTAGGTTCGACAAAATTTACTTATTTTCACGGAAAAAGTATTTTTTTACAAAATGCAGGCAACTGTAAATTTTAAAGTGAAACATACATTTATAATATATATATATATATATATATATATATGTTACTTTAAATATACATACCGATGCGTACGGAACCACTCGAGCTTCTAGTTTCCTTTTTAAAATAACACATTTTCCTCGACGAAGTTAATTACCTCACCTGAGCAGCTGTTGGCGACTAGTTAATGCTGCCTTCAAGTACAGTCGGACATAGAATTGAACGAGCAATACAATACAATACAGCCTCGCGCCAACTATAATAAAACGTCACCAAAGTTTTATTATTCATTTATTTATATGTCCTTCGCGGTTATACACTTCTGTTCGTCTCGTTCTTTTTAGTCGTGTTCGGCTACACAACTACTTCAAAATTTTACGGCATGTACTTGAAGGCATCACAGTAACTTTTCAACAGCACTGTTTCTCTTGCTTTTCAGACCACTTATACACAATGCGGAGGATGGCGGAGGAGGTTCAGCCTCGAACTGAACAAAGGTTAGTTATTTTTCATTGTCTGTGTTTTGTTTATTTGTTCAAGGTGAATAAATATTTTTGCTGGAAATGCGAAAACCCTCGGACAATATAACTTGAAAGTTGTGTCTGATCCCTGTATGACTCCTTCAGGATCAGCTCTTATCTTGAAACTTTGGTCAGTCTTAGTTTAAGTCTGTATTTGTTTACATTTGGTCACTGAAACATTTCCAACTTTCTTCCAAAACGAGATGATCATATTTAGTATTGTTTATTGTGACAAAATGCTTTGTTTTAACCCAGTTTATGGTCTTTGCTAAACTTTACTCTTGTCAAATCTGCTTATCTATATCTCCCAACTCTAAATTTGCTTGTTTTTAATGTTTTCAATGTTTGGTTTCTGAATGTATGGCAGGTCGTCGTAGTATCTAATGCACATCCACCTGAACTGTCGGGATTTCTGCTAGTATTGACTAATTTTAAAGTACTTGGTAAAGAAATTCTGCATAAAATGTACAATAAATGTTACTGTTTCAGTTTTGAGATACCCCAGAGCAAAGTTTGGTGACGTCGCATTGTGCCTTGCCTGATGTTGTCAAGGTTTTTTTTTTGTTCTTGTCCAGAGATAACCAGGGAGCACTGATAACAAAAAGCACAAGGACAAAGTTCAACGTATGGTTTTTGTTTGTGCTCTCCTGACTGCCTGCTGAGCTCTGTGTTTTCTGATTCAGTTCATGGATAGCAAACTGGCTGCCCTCCTGGTGCCCCACTTCTCCAACTCAGCTGAAAGATGCAGAGGAAAAAATGCTCAAAAGTAAGCAAAAAAAAAAGTTATGTTTCCTCTACTTTCCATATCTTATTGTCCCTTCTCTCTGTTGAAGCTGTGAGGCGACCCTACTCCAGGCAGCACATCCGCATATCCAACGGCAACTACCTGTGGACCGTGGCCTTTTCCACCCACCCGCATCCGAACTCGTCGTCTCTCCTGCCGCCTCACTCCCAGCCCAGGACTCCCCTGGTTCTGCTCCACGGATTTGGAGGCGGCGTCGGCCTCTGGGCCCAGAATCTGGACGCGCTGTCCAGCTGCGGACCCGTCTACGCGCTGGACTTGCTGGGGTTCGGCAGGAGCAGCCGCCCCCAGTTCAGCGCCGACCCCGAGGGGGCCGAGGAGGAGTTTGTGTCGGCCTTGGAGGAGTGGAGGGAGAAGGTGGGCCTGGAAGAGATGGTTCTGCTTGGACACAACCTCGGAGGATACCTGTCTGCGGCCTACACGCTCAAATACCCAAACAGGTGCTTTTTCCTTAAGATCATGCTTAAATTAACTTAATGTAATAAATTTATGAAGTAACTGCTAGCAGTGGGCGATATGGACTTAAGGTTTTATCACGATATTTTGTGCTCCTATCGTGATGGCATTAAAATGATAAGAACTATTTATCACCAAAACAACTTGAAAAACATATTTATTTGTAATACGCTTCTTTAGGACACCTGTTACATAAATTTGTATCATGAAACTGCACACAGTAACTGCATTTAGTTATATTTTCAAATGTATTAATATTGGTTGATGAATGAACACTGGAGACAATAGTGACTCTAACAATCCAAACAGGTTTGGGGTGTTTAAAACATTGCTAATTGGAATTTATCATGATGATAAGAAATTTATCGCGATAAACGATGCGATAAATGCCCAACCCGTAGTAATATGGCATTTCTGCTTGTGCAGGGTGAGACATCTGCTGCTGGTGGAACCGTGGGGGTTCCCGGCCCGCCCAGACAACCCGAACCACTACTCCATCCCGGTGTGGATCAGAGCCATCGGGGCCGTCATGAGCCCATTCAACCCGCTGGCTGGGCTCAGGCTGGCCGGACCTCTGGGTCAGAACACACACACATTTACAAACCTACACATGGACTTAAACATTCCTGGGATCTTGATGGTTTTTTTTGTTTTGTTTTGTTTTTATTGCACAAGTTTGAAGGTTTAAGTTTATTACACAGACGATCAGATTACAGTTCCAAACATATACTAGTTTTCCAGTTCCTATTACATAATTGGGGGTGAAATTAAAAACGTCTGATCCTTAGTAGGTCTGAAAAAGGGGGAAACTGCAAAGCCTGTTAAGTAACAATAAAAATAAAATGTTAGTTTGAAACCTAAGTCCACTTCAATGATTTATAAAGGAATTAATCAAGTTTCTGCAAATCATTTTTAGTTTATCAGAAATAATCTTTGTATCGCTTTAAAAGTTATATTTTTGCCTGTTAATCTAAATCATACAACTGATAGGACAATGTCAAGTCGTAAGAACATCAGAAATAAACTTGGAGAAGCAATTCATCTTCTCCATATATTTAAAAGGGGTAACATGGTTATTATTTGGTTGGGAAAAAAGGGGGAAATTGTAAACAGAAAATGAAGAAAAAGGGAAAAAATAAAACGAGACTATTTCTAAATAATTTAGAATAAACTATTCTACTGTGAGAGAGCTCTGTTAGTGGTGGAAAACATTCTGGACTGTTCCTGGTTTTCCCAGAAGTGGACATCCCAGGAAGTTCACCTTGGGGTCAAACTGTGCAAAGCCAAGAGGAATTGCAAAAAGCCATAATACTGCCTCTCAAATCCACAATTTATAGAACGGAACAGAAATTTCTTTATTGTGTAACAGGGATGAAATTCTGCATCAAAGTGATAGGCAATCAAATCAAGTTGGTTTCACACAAAGATAAGAAAATAAAATACATATGAACAGAATAAAGAATAAAATACTGTAGGACAAGGGCAAACTTTTAACAAACACTGCAGTTCTTAAAGATAACTCAGAGCCAAAGGAATGTGTAACTGGGTAGGTTAATTTAAAACAATGCATTTATGTATATGTTTTAAAACAAAATAGACTACTTGCAATAAGTGACTAAAACAAAATTTATGAAAAAGCAGAGATGTGGAGATACCATCAGAAATGTAATTTAAATTGAGTAAAAACTGTGCAGATTAAGGAAATGTAGACAAAAAAACCTCTCTGCATGGTAACAGATCAGGCGGAGACTCTGGCAAAGAGCAAAAATCTTTATTACGTTTGCAAACGGAGAAAACACAGCACAGCACAACACAACAGCTGTACCTGCAATG
>CAEFZY010001739.1:0-31030 GCA_903066815.1 Brachyrhaphis roseni
ACACAATAGAACGAAGTAATAAACGAAGTCTGCCTTGAGAGCCGCACCACTCAATACTCAGATCCATGAACGAGATGTAGCAAATATGAACGGGAAGCCACCCAGTGGCTGAAATAAATTACTACATTTAAAACACTTTAATAAAGTCGTCCATATGTAAGGCGTACCGGATTATAAGGCGCACTGTCGGCTTTTGAGAAAATTGAAGGCTTTTAGGTGCGCCTTATAGTGCAGAAAATATGGCACTTCTATTGTTTGTATCTATTAACCAGCAACAGAATCTAAGAAGAAAAAAAATATTCACAAATGTTTGCACAGATGTATTTTTTTTGTATAGGACAATACAAAACAAATCAAACCAAGCAATGTATTTTTGCCTATTCTTTTTCTGTATCAATAGCAACCACTTAAAAAGAATTTCACTTGTTTTTTATTCTGTGAAATTAAACATAATGTCCTGAAAGAAACAATAAATGAAAAATCTATTCTGAATTCTTTCTTTCTGAAAGGTTTGTGAGTTGTCAGTCAAGGACATCTCAGCAGAGCAGATATTTTCCCTGAAAGTTATAAAAACATCTATAATTTTATCTCCTATTCTCTCAACTAGAAAATTCAACAACTAACTTGCGTTTCAATAACATCCTGCAAAACAGAGCAAATGATACAGAAAATGCTGCCGTCTGAGGAATCCTTTAAGTTCTTGTATCAGTGTATTGCCTCTGACTCATCCTTCAAAAACGTTTGATAGCGTTAGTGAACATTCATCGTAAATTAATTATCACATCTGGTCTAATGTCTTTGTGTGAAAAGAGCAAACAACTAATTGAAATATGGAGACAAAAACTCATGAATACATTCACCAGCACTCAACCTGATGATGAATGTTAAAATGCTTAAACTGTTTGACTTCAGAACAAAGACAAAGTGGAGGGCAGCTATTAACTGATGTGCATATGAGGAATCTTTTCAGATTTCTCCTGCATTGCTGACTGAATAAATAGAAAGAAAACTATCATTACAAAGCAGGAAGCTGACACTCGGTCCAGCAAAGGTTTGGTTCTCTGTGACACGCTGGTCCACAGCCTGAGGTTATTCCTCTTTGGAAATACAGTACATTACACACACACCCCCCCCCACACACACACACACACAAAAAACAAGTTGTAACTTACAGTTAAAATTTAAAATCTGAGTTTATAAATCAAAGAAAATGTGTGAAAAGGACTTTTGTTGTAGTAATACCCTGAACATTTTGGTGCCTCGTGATGAAGGGTTTTGATATATTTTCTTAAGTGTTGGCACAATACTGCTAAACCAGGGAGCGGTACGGTTATAGTGGTGCCCCAAAGTTTTTTTATGTGCTGCAATTCACAAGATATTTGACGAAACAAACAAACGTGATCGGCTTGTATGTATTAGCTAGAGCTAACACAAAAGCAAAACAAATCAAGTGAGCAACATCTGTGTGGACCAAAACAGCTCGATGAGTCGGAGCGTATCGGGCTTGTTAGAGATGGTAGAGACGCAGCAGTAGATCCATTCAGTCAGAGCTTGAAGCTGATTAGTTTTTTTTTGTTCGTTTGTTTTAATGATCTGAAATACAGCCAAGCTAGTGACATGACTTTTGGTTTTTATCCACTGTTTTCTCCTTTCACACCATCCCGATCTTTTTTATTTTTAAGAAGTTATCGGTTGAACTTGAAACTACAGCTGCTGGGCAAGTTACTCGACAAGTTGTTGCTAGGTAACCTGTATCGCCAATTAGGTGATTCAAATAAACAGGAAGTTGCACCATTGAAATCTCTTTTAAGTCCAAAACCCAGATTTGTTAGAGTGATAGAATAATCTGCATTTGCAAAGCTTGCATATAAAATTAAAGCCTGTGTTTTCTATAGCTAGCCCCAATAACAGCCTCTTCACTCTCTGGCTAAAAGCAGAGTAGCAGCTACCGTACACCAACAACAGGCATAAGAAGTTATGTATTCATGTGTCAGGGATTCATTCACTCATAAAAAAAAACATCCAAGCTGAGAAAATTGAAGGGTGTTTAAAGTATTTCGTAAAATAAAGCTCATAATCTCAACACAGGACCTTATTTGCTTTTGGTGTAGCCTACTTTAATTAGGACCAAACTGTAGAAAATGTCTTCTATTTCAGCACGAAGACTGAAGTTTTTGTAACTTCAACCAATCAGCATTTTAATGAAGACAAAACCTCTCCCTATAAGCTTCATGGCATTAAAATCAAACCATCGATGCCATTGTGGATCATCTATTTGTCATTAAACATTTATCTATTGGCAATGTAAAACTTTATACCCTTTAATGACACAAGGCACATCTCATTACTTTGCAGTTGCAAACGCTGCCAGGCAGGTTGCTTGCATATTATAGTCATTGATCAATGTGACTGAGTTCATTACAAGAGTATCGTGAACTGTTCTCACAGTCAGCTCCAAACTATTGATGCCTTTTCTAACCGCATTCAGCACAAGACATGAGTAAAAGTCTTGTGTATAACTTGGATTGTAGAGATTTTATGTGTTGTTGCTTAAGGAAGTAAAAATAAACGATTCACATCCTTTTGCTTGCTCTTTTAGGTTTTAAATGCGAAATAAACTCTTTGCACAAGACTCAGGGTTTGATCTTTAAAAGGCTTTCCTGTACAAAAAAAAGGTGCAAACTTTAGCATATCTGCCTGTTTGCAAAACGTATGCTGATCATCAGAAAGCTCAGAGACTGCTTTCTGGGAGGAAAATAAGCAAATGTACCAGCTTACCATTCGTAACGCAATCCATTAAACCGCAACCAGATTCTGCTGCTTTTGAATCTATATTTAGTATGTTTGAAAAGCAAGTGCAAACTTGTATGCAAAAATATCTGGGGTAGAAGGAGGTATTAATATAATCAAAGAAGACGTCGCCTGTCAAATATATTAGTTCATCAATTTTGTTTATGTTGTCTATTCAGACAACTCAACAATTCTTCATATTTTAAAAATATGTAGCTCATGTTTGTCATTTTGTTCAGATACTGACAGTAACCCTCGGCGTAAGAGGACTTTGAATGCGGGACAGATTTTGTGAAGCGGAGTCGGCCTCTGTTTTGTTGCCAGAGCCGACTCTGAGCTCAGCATTAAAAGGGAAATTTTGAAGTGACTGCTGGTGTAACACAGGCGCTTTTCAGACAAGCTCTCCGAATATGAAAGCTCCGACAGTCGGCCCAGCATCTGTTCCTGAAAACTGAAAAGAAAACGACTCGACACTGTGTGGCCGGTTGGAGTAGCGGTGCGTCAGAACAGAAGCAGGGAACATAATCCATATTAGATGAGCTCAGGTGTCAGGTTAGTGTCAGTCCCTTGGATCATATTATCAGTTCATATTCAACGATGAAACATGGATGGATTTTTATCTTTACATAGAACCAAATTGGACATACAGGCATGGTTTCTTTTCCTTTTGACTCTATTCCATAAATATGTGGGACATGGCCGCTGAATGGGACTGTTGATCATTTTAAATGTTGACACCTCAAGCTCACAAACCTGATTTGCATTTTAAACTTTGACATTTTAAACTTTATTGCCCTCTTTACTCAAATGAAGGCAGTTAACCTCGCGAGACAAAAACAGGTTAAGGGTCACACATTAGACAAAACAGCATTACATCCATTAGAAGAACTTTATTCATGAGCCACTCATCTGGAAAGGATTACGTTTTGAGAGCAGGAAGCCATTGTTAACTCTTCTTCACGATAGAAGCGGATGATTTTAGTCATATCAGCGCAGTCGTGTGTCCCTTCATGTAAATTAAATTGTGTCTTTGGCATCTTTTAATTAGCTTCCTTGTTTCAGGAGACAGGAAAAAAAAAATGTTCAGTGGGCTTAAAAATGTCCTTCATTTTCCCTCCTTGCAAAATATTAAACAGATGTGTTTAACAGTACATGGTGAAAATAAAAACATTAATCATTAATCCTTTTAAGAAATAATAAGATTTCAGGCTCTAGTTATAAAAACAATATCAGCATCATTTGATTCTTGTTAAGAGTGGATGACTTTGTGTGACCCATTCTGGAGGAATAAAAACTACACTGGATTATCTTAAACTCCAAATAAAATATGTCTCTCTGTATCAAACTGTAATTGAATTAGAACAGAGCAGAAATATGTAAACATTTAGTCTGATGTTGCAAATTTGCATCAAATCACTTTGCTGAGGTGGCGTGTTTATACCACTGCTGCCTGTTGATGCATTAGTGTATATGCACATATACACATATACACATATATGTGTATATGTGCTGCATATACACATATGCAGCACATATCAAAATTTGAAGCATTTTGCTGTCATTTAATGGTTGCTGCTTTGCCAGATTATTACTAATGTAGCTGATTTGCC
The DNA here is from genome assembly GCA_903066815.1 of Brachyrhaphis roseni. Taxonomy (NCBI): domain Eukaryota; kingdom Metazoa; phylum Chordata; class Actinopteri; order Cyprinodontiformes; family Poeciliidae; genus Brachyrhaphis; species Brachyrhaphis roseni. The sequence continues at coordinate 4,401 of CAEFZY010001739.1, forward strand.
TGCTCAATATCTACATTATGTCATTTCAGGCAACTGAATTGTTCTACACTAATTACAAATTGTTTCAAAGACAGTGTGTGATTTATTGAAAATGTACTCGATTCATGATGAAAGGGAATTCTTAGTGGTCTTAAAATATTTGCTAAATCCAAAGAATGGTTTAGACCTGTGAGCTAGAAGTATACACCTCATGCAGAAGGAGCGTGGAGAGGTCGGCAATTTTGCAAGAAATGTTGCTGATTTGCATTCACTGATTTCAGTCCACAGACCAAAAATAGCTTAAAACCTGCAAAAATTTAAACATTTATCAGGAGAAAGACAAATTGAAATGTAACATTTAACTTCATGGCAGTGAAGAATAGATTTAGATTCTTCAATCTGAAAAGACAGATGATCCATTTAGTTAGAAATAACACTGAACTCCTCTGATCCTGACAGACCAAAGCAGTGGATCTGGAGCTCTTCTTGGTTTATGCTGACTTGTTGCCAGAGATCGGGATCTTTGATGAATCTGAATGCCAACATGATTTCCTCTGTTAGGGATCTAAAGTAAATCTAAAACACAGAGAAAAACGGCAAAAGAAAAGTCCTTCATTTTACTGTCATCCACACAGACTGACAGGAGCCAGTAAGAGCAGAGCTGTGATTTAGCAGCAGCAGCATCTTAAGCTTCTTCAGACATATGCAGGAATCTTCTTGGACAGCTGTCAGCTCATCTTTCCTGGCGCACACTCAGCGCATGTTAAAGCCTCCTGGTCAGAGATACATGATCGCTCTCCTGTGTGCTGCAGCTGGGTGAGTATTTTTTTCCCATATAACGATGGACAGCATAACGAGGTGAGGTGTTCTGCGGCCACCAGCATCACAGGAAGTCATGCCAGATGCCAGATCTCACCTGATGAATAAAACAACGCTAACCGAACCCTAATCACTACACATTGTTTATTTCTGCCCTGCAGTCGTACAACTGAAATTGTTTCTCTGGTAACGTAAATGTAAACATTACATACTAATTAGGTAAAAAAAAAAAAGAAATATTTACTCCTCTGGCAGATTTAGGTTTAAAGTAATATTTTAGTTCTATAAATACATTTCTGACATGATTAGACTTGGAGAAAGAATTGGAGCTCGTCTGCAATGATAAAAAACATCAAAAATCCAATAAAGCTTTTTTCAGTTCAGGTTGGTTTCCAGTGTTTCGGCAGCTTTTTTTTTTTTTGCCTCACGTTGTGCTTTTGGAGTTGGAATCATGAGTGTTTCTTTTTTCTTTTTCCATTTTCCAGTCAGACACGACTTTGTGTTGGTTGGTTCGTTCCTGAGTGCAGCAGTACAAGAGAATGAAATACACCTTTGTGTTTTGTCTTCTCTGGATTTGTGGAAAAGTGCTAGAACCTTCGGGTGTGTTGCTGGAAACCTTCACAGAAGAAGCTGTGAGGGGAAGCTGGTGGAGGCAGACCGGTGAGAGAGAGGTCAATGGGTCAGCATACTGGATGAGCTAACAGGATCAGGAGAGGCAGTGAGTCATGCTCTCACCTCCGTCTGGAACGCAGGCAGCAGTGATGGCATAGTAACTTTGAAAAAGTAACTTTCATCGGATTACTGATTACTCCTTGAAAAAGTAACTAAGTTAGATTACTAAATAACTACTTGATTTGGAAAGTAACAACGTTACATTAAAAGTCACTTTTTTAGTTACTTTCCGCAGCTGCTAACTACAACGCTCCACCACTTGCTAAAATTACATTGATCTTTGCCAATACTTAATTGTTTTATAATGGTCACATCAACAATGTCTCCATTTATAAGGTTGAACTGAAGGGTGATTGTTTAATGGTTACAAGAGTACAAAAAAACTTTAATAATTTGTGTTGCAGTATTGTAGCCTAACATCATAGTTAGGATGAACCTTAATGTCCAGAGACAAATACTCTTCCAAAACAAAGAAGCCAAAGCCATGAGGTGTGTATCACATGATACATTTACTTCAATGTAGTTTTTGTCATTGACACATGTATGGAACAAATTACTGGACCCCAGTTTTACACAGTTTTAGGTGTCAGCACTCCTGACTGGAATAAGTTGGTCTGTTCTTCAAACCCAGAGTCAGCCTGTATGGAGTATTGAGGGACTCATGCAAGATCTCAAACCTGCACTTCAGATTCTTCTTCTGGATTAGTTACTGCTAACTAACCCAACCATCTACACCTTCAGCAACCGGGACCTGAAGCTTTTCAGAAGATTCTCTGCAAACCATGGAGAAGCACTAGTAATTTATGCACCAAAGGAGTAAAGTGTTATGTCTCTTGGATGTTTGGGTTTGGCTTCTGTTGTGCTTGTGTTGTTTCTTAAGAGGTTTAGCCACGTTCTGTTCAGGTCCCTGTATTCATTAAGATCTCTCTGTATTGGTTCAATCCTTTGCATTTCAGTTTCTATATTTATTCTCGTGTTCTGCTCTTTGCACATTTGGATGTAGTTGTATTCAATCAGTGGGATTCTTTCTTGCTGTTTCTTTCGTTCAGCTTCTAGTGGTAGTTATTTATCTCTCCTCAGTCTACCTGTTCCCCCTCTCTCTTCTTTTCTCTACTTCCTCTGTTATCGACCACCTGCCTCTCTCAACAATCACACTGTATTTAAGCCTCTTACTTTCTGGCTCGGTTTTATTGCCGGCTTCTCCTTTAACTATCCCCGTCTCCCTTGTGTTCTGCAAGTCTTCTTGCTTTTTCCTTATTAAAATTCTCATTTTACCAGAGTTAGTCTCTGCGCTCAGGTCCTCTTTAAACCTCATGACATTAAGAGCCATTTTGGAAAAAGTTAAAGGAAAAAGGAGGTTTTAATATGGAGCAGTGGTGGATAGGGGGTTCAAATAAAGAGGCAGAGTTTCTGTGAGATTTTGTTGTGCAATAAAGCTGGCAAACCAATAAAAACTTCCTAACTCACACTCCTTATTTTGCATGAAATGAAAAAATATCTTACAGGAAAAGTCGAATCAGAATGACATTATGGGCCACAAACACCAGGCAAAACCTTTTTTCTGGATAGAATAATGTATTTCCCCCGCATATCTCTAACAAAAACATCATTCCTCAAAGGAATATGATCTGAGTCCATGCATCATCTGAGCTTTCTACATACAGTTTCAGTCAGGTATGAGTCAGCACTTTCAGAGTTTATCCTGAAAGACACAAAGAGCATCTGGTGATCCCAAAAGAGAGAAGCAAATAGGGATCAAGAAAAACAAAAAGTCCATAAAAGCATCATTAGAGGTTAAACTTCTTACAATCAGATGGATTGTGTGCATGGAGAGAAAAAAGTATCGGCGCTATTACACTCTTTGGTAACAATCAAAGAAGAGAGATGAGCACAATATGAACTGTAACAATCGGAAACCAGTGGAACTTATAATGTTTTGAAACTTTTATTGGTTTATTGTTATTCAGGAGGTGCACAACAATGCAAAACAAAAGGTACAGCTTCAAGAAAAAAACTGAGAAACCCAGTAACTCTGCTGAAGATCACTTGGAAAACAATGAAAGTAGAGAAAGAAATGTTTGTGAAGCATTAACCTATTTTGAAGAAATATACAGTCATGTCTGGAGCAGGTATTAAACATACTTTTAAATAAGCCCACATTTCTACATTACTAATGTGCTTAATTATTTGTCTTTCATAATATTGTAATCGCAAGTGTCGTGTAATCATAATCAACAGAAATAAAGTCTTTAAAACATCAGTCTGTGTGTAATGAATCTATATGATGTGTTTCAATTACTGAGATGGAGGAACTTTACAATAAATACTTTGACAGTCTGTTTTTATATCATACACTTCTCGGCAACTCTAGCATGGTTTGTGGGGAGAAATCCCATGCTAAAAATAATAGTTTAAATCAATTGTGGCACAGTTATTGACATCTCCAATAACTCCCTTAAAATGACTTAAACTGAAATATTTCTCTTAGCCACAACAAGACCCATGTAAATGTTGCCACCATAAGATGTGTAAAAAATCGTAAACTCTTTATTGGAGGATCAATTCTGTGGGCTTTTTCCTCTTCCAAAGGCTTGGGAAACCTTGATAATGATGTACATGGCATCATGAACCTCTTGAAATGCTAGGACATTTTAAATAAACTTCTCCAGCCCTTCATTCGGTCTTCTAGCAGGGCAATGATTCAAAACATTTGGCCGAATGAACACAGAAATGGTTTAAAATACAAAATCTGCTTTCTTCCATGGTCACCTCATCTCCACAGGATGACTAATGCTACTTTTCAAAAACACCAGCAGAGAAGACATGACTTTTTACCTTAGCAATGACTAAAAAAAACACTCTTGGAAGAACGCTCTCTCATTGGGTGGCTTTCTAATAATGACTGAAAATATTTCTCCATGAAATATTTGAGGGTTGTTTTTTTTTTCGATTTGACCTAAATCTAAAATAAATGGGATTGTCAGGAAATATTGTTTGTAAGTTTGTTAGTTGATGGTATCAATTTAAGATATAAATAAATACTTCTAAACTATGATATTGACTTGGGAAGGATTTTTTTTTTCACAGATAAAGTTTACAAATGGCAAAGAATCAACTAAATTAAATTTTATTGTAAAGTGCATAATAGTACAAAAATTAAACGAATGTACAGAAGAAAGAGCCGAAAGAAAAAAACATAATTCAATAAATAAATCAAAAAGTACAAGTAGATGTAAAAATATAGAAATCAAAAATAATAAACTAATTAAAAAAAAGAACACAAGAGTAAGTAAACAAATAAATAAATCTTAACCCGATGATCGAATAGAGCAGGTGCTGATGACAGTCGGGATCTTCAGCCTGCCGGTTATAAAACAGATGCTGCACACCCTCCACAACATTTCACCACATTTAAAAAAAACAAACAGGCGCTCCACCGTGTGAGCGCGGTTGATCCATCTGATCCATGTGCGCAACGGGGGCTGAAAAGCGCCGATCTGTCTTCCTGCTCCTGGTTTTTACGCAGCGGCGCCGCGAGCCTCTCTCAGCTTGATGATTTCCCATCATCTCCTCCCTTCCTAAAAACAGCTGGCGCGCGAAAAGCTCCAGGACTCCAGTCCTTATCTCGGCCTGAGTAAGATTCTGTCTCGCATATGTCAAAGTCTTACTTCGGCTGACTTTGCAAGATCGGCTATCCGAGGGGAAACACTTGGTTTTGGAGCGCTGCAATACTGACCTCGACTGAAGTGATGCTTGTTGTAAGGAAAAGAGGAGATCTGGTTCTGGAGATTTGTTTAGAGTGTGTCTGTCTTGACAGTTATTATTTGGTAAAAGTACAGTAGCCTACGTGTACAATTTTGGACATTTTTTTTCAAGTCAAAATGTGCAATTTGAGGGAAATTTAGCGTTTATTTCGTGTCACAAACGGGAAATCGATGTGCGGAGGGAGGGGCAGCGGCTGAGCTTTTTTTTTATGAGAACACATGGGCCATTATTGGGAGCGAGAGCGCACCGTGCTGCAGGAGGCAGAGCTGCGGCTGGACGCTGCTCAGCGCCTCACAAGCCGGAGGAGGCATGGCACACATACTCCAACATGCAGCAGACATGTTCTCTCAACATGCGTTATCCTCCGATGAAGCGGACAGTCAAAGCTGCACACTGCACCCTAACCGGGGGTCTACTGGTGCGCGCCTGTCTCGTCAGATTTGGTAAACCTGCATCGGAGCCGTGCGTTATTGATGGACTCCCGTGTTGCTAGAGGAGCTGGTCGGTGAGTTTATTCCCAACATTCACCCAGCATGGAGTCGCAGAACGCCAGCGGGATGGACGCGTTCACGGTGGTCCAGCTGAATTCCTCCTGGAGCCCGGACAGCGGCTATTCTCTGGCCGCGATAGCCGGCATCGCCGCTCTCGTAAGTTTTCTGATTCTTTTCACAGTAGTTGGGAACATTCTGGTGGTCATCGCCGTGTTAACTAGCAGGGCGCTGAAAGCCCCCCAGAACCTGTTCCTGGTGTCCCTGGCCACCGCGGACATCCTGGTCGCCACTCTGGTGATGCCCTTCTCTCTGGCCAATGAACTCATGGGTTACTGGTATTTCGGGAAAGTCTGGTGCGGCATCTATCTGGCTCTGGACGTGCTGTTCTGCACCTCCTCCATCGTGCACCTGTGCGCAATCAGCCTGGACCGGTACTGGTCCGTTACGCAGGCTGTTGAGTACAACCTGAAGCGGACTCCGAAGCGCATCAAGTGCATCATTCTGATCGTGTGGCTGATCTCTGCCTTCATCTCCTCCCCTCCGCTCATGTCTATCGACAGCAACAAGGAGGTCGGATCTCAGCCTCAGTGTGAGCTGAATGATGACACTTGGTACATCCTCTCCTCCAGCACTGCCTCCTTCTTCGCGCCCTGCTTGATAATGATCCTGGTGTACATCAGAATATACCAGGTGGCCAAAACCAGAACCAGGAGTGTGAAGGGGAAGAACCCCAGACCGGATGGGGTCACACAAACTGAGAATGGACTGAGCAAGCCGTCTTCGCCTTTCCATGGAGAGGGGGAGAATGGTCACTGCCAGTGTCCTCCCACACCTAGCCAACGCACTGTCACCCTGGGTCCACAGACTGAGGAGGCCGACATGGAGGAGAGCTCCTCCTCTGAAGGCAAAGGTCACAAACCCCAGCGGCTGGACTCCCAGAGAGCCCATGTGAGTGGCCAGAAGAAAGTTTCTCTCCCAGTTCGCATCTCCGGGGTTAGCAACAAATCCGTGGACCTCTTCGTCTCCAGGAGGAAGTGTCGCCGCAGCTCGTTCGCCAGGAAAAAGGTCTCCCAGGCGCGAGAGAAGAGGTTTACGTTCGTCCTGGCTGTGGTCATGGGGGTGTTCGTGGTGTGCTGGTTCCCCTTTTTCTTCAGCTACAGCCTGTACGGGATTTGTGGAGACTCGTGTAAGATCCCCCTCCCGCTTTTCAAGTTCTTCTTCTGGATCGGTTACTGCAACAGCTCCCTCAACCCAGCCATTTACACCATCTTCAACCGGGACTTCAGGCGTGCCTTTCAGAAAATCCTCTGTAAGTCGTGGAAGAAGTCCTTCTAGGCCTGAAAGGAAAACCTGATGGATTGAGTTTTGCTCTTTGTTAAATCTCATTGTCCGGTGTCGTGTCTTTCATGGAAGTGCACACCCTGAACCAGCTGCAGGAGCAACATGCTGTATATTTTCATCACTATGCCTCTTACAGAACTTCCTGATCTGATTATTGAGTGGAGCCGTCCTTCATGTCTGAACTGTAATGCTGTAAAAGGGTATTTTCAATGCAAAAAACCCTCTAAATCCACAAAAGATAACATTATGTGGCAGCTGAAAGGTAAAATAAGTAGATACAAGCCACAAGTCACTTTCAGTTTGTGCTTTTGTTTTGGAGTTCCCCATTTTTCCTATTGTTATTAAATCATTCCAACAGTTTTATTCCAAGCTTTAATTAAGGAGTGCAAAATGCATGAAGGAAGCACAAAGTGAGTATCCTCATTAGGACAGTAACACTTTAAAGAAAGGCTTGACATTTTGGGAAGTGTAGTTTATAACTCAGTGTCTGATAAATGGGATATAACCAGTGGTCAAGCATGTTGCGAGAAAAATAAAAGTAACAGGTTGTTTCGTTTTAGCTTTCATGTTTGGAAATGGTCCTCAGATTTAACCAGATTCCCATACAATTTGGTCAATCTGAGGAAAGTGTTAAAAAATGCATCAATTTCTCATTGCAGAGGTGTGGGTTTTGTTGTGAAGTAACAAGTGGGGTGAATCCCTAATGTTAAGCTTCACTGTTTGAACTGTAAATGATGTGTAATGTGCTAAGAAATGCTGGTTGAAAAGGCCTTTCCATCACATGTTATTTTTTTCTAATATGTGACTAAGCTAAACAGAAATAAATCTAAAATCTTCTCAAGACAGCAGATAATAATATCTCCATAAATGGAAAAGATTTAATGGACTAATCTCACATTTTTGATGGGAGGTTCTGTGAAGACGTTATTAGCAGACAATATCTTACCTGCATTAAACAATTCTCCTTCAGTCTTCAGTTATTTTAAGTCTAGATAATCAGTTTGAAGCAGCTGAGAGTTTTAAAACGTCCACAATCTCAAAAATGTCACAATAACCTATGAGTGCTACAGCGCAGTTATTTACAACAGAGCAAATAATTACTTACATGTAAAAAGAGATATAAAAGTAAAGATTTGTAAATATTTCTAATTTTTACACTGCTGCACTTTAAAGTCACACAGCTGCACTTTATTTTTTTTCACAGTGTATTTCGTACAAGGAGATCATTGGCGGCGCCAACCTCTGCTTCTTATATCTAGATATTTGTCGTTGTGAGCATAAATAAAATCCAATGAAAGCATGATGGCTCAAGGGTCAACAAAATGCAACTTGTGAGAATTTATTTGATGTTTCTGAGATTGATGTTAATTAAAGATGGCAAAACTTTGGTCTAGAACAGCCATCTTTAACTCCAGGCCTCATTTTATCCAGGTGTGTGGGAGCAGAGACACGTCAGGACTTTGGCTTTAACTTTAGCTTCACTTTAGCTTCCAGGACTAATTATTCTGGATTTATGCCAAATAAAGACAACAGGAGAGACGTCTACCTGAAGGTAGTCAATAAATAACTTTTCAACAGAACCTGCTTTCAAAATCCTTCAGTTATAATTCTGAAACTGAATTCATCTTTACATGGACCTGATTGGCAGTTCTGAATATGTCAACTTATATACACAGCTTCAGCTCTTTCTTGTTGACTCTTTCTTAAAAATGAAACTTGGTTGTCATTTTGGAAGTGCAACCAAACCTTGATTGTTCCTTTTTATTAAAATAATTCAGATTAAATTATGAAACCTAAATTTGCACACTCTAAAAACTGCTGGGCCATTTTGCTAATCCAGTTCTGGTGAGACGCCGCACTGGGCTGGCATTTTAACCACCAAAAATTGGATAATGGGAATAATGTGTGAGGTTTTTTGTGTGTGCATAGAAACCATAACCTTAAATTTGAAAGGTATTCCTTTTGCCATCCAGTTTCCTCCCTTTGGCTTGCTGGTGCCAACGTCAAACTGTTGAATTTTTCATGATTTCTGCTGTAAACATACCTTAAAACTGTAATGGTCAGGCTGGGGGGCCTTCAGTGTTGTCACGGCGATACATAACCCTGACTGATGATGACATGAACATAATATGTTAGTCTCTGACACTGAAATCTGCTCTGTGTTTAGCTTTGAGAGGCACTGACATTATGTTCACTTGGATATGAGAAAATGTTTTTATGACGCGCAATCAAGGTCATAACTTTCACAATGACCCTAATCTGCTAAGAAACATACATTTACTTTGAAAGTATTTTGTTTAAGAAAAAAGAAAAAGAACTACCTCTGTTATTTTCTGCTGCTTCTGGATTTGACAAAGTGCAGTACATATCCTTATTCTGCTTCATCTGTTTGCTGTTGTGCAAAAATAAAAGATAGATAACCCATATTGTCACCTGCTGTGATACTGAAACATGCACAGTAGTGGTGAATAAATTGCTTGGAAAATGCTAGGATGACTTTATTTCTTGTTTATATAGAAAGGAGGATCTGGAATCTCATCCTTTCAGTCAAGATCTGTATTTCATGACTATTTGTGTGTTTTGCACATAAAGACGCGTTTATCGTTAATATCAAGGGAAAAATCTGAAATTTAGAAGGAAGAATAGTGGTCAGGTTCGTGTCCAGGGTGACAGCGGTATGCTGTTGGTTTCTTTTTCAATCCCCAACAGAAACATCATAGCTTTGTCTGCAAAAACGCTGAGTCAGTTCAGGTATTTGAACTCGGTCTGGGATCTCCCAGAAGACGGCAGATATTGGGAGCTCTTCTGAGTGCAAGAAAAAAATAAATCAAGGGTGGATGGAGAGTTGTAACTGCATAGTCTGCTGTTAAATGAAAGTAAAATACTAACTCCCCAGGCCTAGCTGACATAACACTGATTCAACAAAGAAGGCATGCTGCTTTAGGGTAGAGGGGAAATTGGTAAGCATCAAATTGGCAGAAACAAAAAGTGGAAATTTTGAGACAGGCGTGCGGGTTACAGGTCATCGAGGAAGCAATAGATGGGCCTGAAGTTAGATCAAAGAAAAAGAGGCATTCAGTTTCTCTTATGGAGTCCCGCCATATGTGTTTCAGGGCGTTGGTGACCTTTCGGCACAACAGGTTTGATGTTGGTTCTGGCAGCATCATAATCTAATATTCCCCGGAGCCCCTGTGGGCCAGAATGAGGAGAAACTGAATTCCCCACTCAAAAACTCCACGTTTTCCTCATGTGGGTGAGTGCGCATGTACGCAGCTAAACGCCATTTGTAACGGCTTACGATCCCATCTGCTGTTGTTCCAACTGCTATTTGCAGCCACCGGAGATTTATGTCCAAAAAACACAAAAATAAAACCGCTCCTCACCACATGTAACTGTAACTGTGGGAAGTGTGATTGAAGACAGCAGGGAAATCTGTCACCATTTTTTGCAACCAAAAGCTTTTGATGAAGACGTTTTCTTTCGGGTTTTTTTTTTTTTTTTTTTTTTGCATGAGCGTACCCCGCTGTGAGGACTGAAGCTGCAAGTGGTGCAAAGTAATGAAATTTATTGATTACTTTGAATACATGAAAAAACAAAAAAGAAGAAAAAAATTATTTGCAAGGCTATCAGAGATGATTTAAAATACCTTCTCAGTAAGAATACCTTTTGTCCACTTTGTGAACATGGATCTCAGATTCTAACAATCGACTGGATTCTCCAAACCAGCTAAAGGTTTAAAGGTGCATGCTGTAAAATTGTGGATATTAGGACTCCAGAGTTGTTGCATTTTTTTTTTCCATTTTGGCTCAGCATCCAAATGAAACAAAGTAAGGAAAGTTAGGTTTTTCTAGCTAGTAGATTTACAGGATGGGAAGAAATTAAGCAAGTTTAGCCGAGCTACTAAAGAAACCGGTAAACATGTGAATTCATGACTTCTCTGCCAGTTGTGTTCTCATTATATGTGCAACCAAAATGGTCTCAACAGTGAAAGAACAATCTTTTGTACTGTTTGTTTTTTGCTTCCCAAATAGAGTTTTAGCCCAAAGAAAAGTCTTTGTTTGGGATCCCTGCTTTGGAAAACACCAGCTCCAAAAATATCTAGAAGTTACGAAGTGAGCTGTTTTTCCTCTGAGACGTTTCTGACCTGAAGTGTCTCTGAGTTTGAGCTTTTAAAGCTGTGGATTTCTTTCTCAGGCAGATCTGAGCTGTGATCTCTGTAAAATAACGAGTTTCTTTTTAAGAAACATCATAGCTGGTGGTGAACCTGTAATGTGCTGACACAGGTATTGGTGTTGGATTATTACCCTGCTGATAGACCCAAATGAGAAACATTTATTTAATTTGGGTTGTCTGAATTTATTTAAAAAATATTCTTGTCTTTGAGAGTTAATGATGTTATGTATTCTAACAACGGTTTGCATGGCATTTAGAAGAGAAAAAGGTCCACAGCATAACAGATCCTCCACTTTATTTTACTAACAGTATGACTAAGGTAGTAACCCACTTGCATGCCATTGCTTTACATCATGTCCTACTATGATGTTTGTGGCTGTAGAGAATAACCTTTGCGACATCTAACTATAGCTCAGAGCTAAAGACAAACTTCTTGTTAATTTTTACCAAACTGCACTCAGTTATGTTTTAATCGAAGGTAAAAAGGAGTTTTTTTCTCCTTGTTTTCCACCCAAACAAACATTTTGAAAGGTAGACGCTTTGACTTTTCTGCGAATAGTCATTTAGCATAAGTGTATGAAAATAAATGTACTTAAATTAAAAGTGGGATTATTCTAGATTTTTCAGATGAGATTTTCTACTATAATATACATTGAAGATCTCAGGGGTTTTTTCCACAAAGTGCACAAGGCACTATGTGAGGGAGTTGGCATCTGGCTTGTTTTATTGGTATATTATATGTATGCAGCTATTCAAGATGCGCCTGAAAAAGCCATTTAGGTTCCCCTTCTTATTACTAAAGGAAGTACATTTTGGTGAAAGGCAGAAATCCTTGGAGTCTTGTGGATATGATGCTGCCACACATGACTGGCTTCAATTTTCTGTGGAGCTTCAGAACCCAAGAGGGAAAAATATGAGCAGGCTGTTATGAGACCGCCACAGCAGGACCACCAACAGGCAGAGGGTTAGCCCTTTGCACAAATAAATAAAAATACCAATATATCCTCTATATTTTGCTTTAAAGACACAATGAACGATAGGAATCTGCTTCAGATAAATATGAAGAACTGATAACTTGTTCAGGACGGATTGGAGATGTGATCCGTCTTGAATCACGTCTATTACGTAGACTAGTAATAGAGGTACTAGTCTACGTTCAGTCCCTCCATCACATCCTACACTGCTCCAGCCACACATTAACACAGGATTTGACATGAAAGTTGTTAGTGATGTAATATGCTGAAGGTTTTATGAGATTTGTGGCTCCAAATACTCTGTCGCGGCAGACGTTTTGCAATTTGCAGCCTGGACTGGAAGCCATTGTTTGCTGTCGTGTCAAACAGCTTGGAAATGATAAGACAGGCTCAGCTGGAAGCCAAATAAAGTTGTCTGTCTGATTTTCTTTACAGCTGAAATTAGTATTTTATTATTATTATTTTTTAAATAACTCGGCTCCTGCAACAGCTGTAATTTGAGCAAAAGGGTTAGCTCACAATCAGTCGACAAACTGATACAAAATAAGGTATTTTTGTCATCTGAAACCTGACGTGAGTTTGTGCATTGTCCGGAGCAATTACTCCCTCAATTATAAACTGTCTGAGAAAGAATTCACCTTTTTTTTCCCATTTTGACTTTTTCTAATGTTTCAGTTCATGAATCTAGTTTTTTGCTTCCAAAAGACAAGACAAAGAAAACTTGAGTAAATACAAAAAGCAGTTTAAAAATTCAGGTGTCATTTATCAAAAGAAAAAGAAAATCATTGCTTCGCTCTGTTTTGGTTTAGTCTTACCTGCCTGACTTGATGAATCAAGCAATCACTTACAAGATGAATTAGGCTGAAAGATCAGAAACATAACGTATTTTGACTTAAGTAAATTTAATAGCAGGTGAGAAACAAAGCCACTGATATCAGTTAGTGTTAAAAAGCCATTACAATGGTTTTGAGACAGCAGAGAATCACAGTAAGAACCATAATCCACAAAATGGAATGATGGCAAACCTTCCCAGAAATGTCTGGAATAGCAAGGTTACCTCATGGACATATTGGGTCATCCAGGAGTTTACAAGAAGCCAGAACTTCTAAAGAACCACAGACTTCAGTTGTTTATGATTCATTAATCAACTTGGATCACAGCCAAACCCTCTGCTGACCAAGAAGAACATGCAGACCTAACTCAAGACCTCGAGGGAAATTTTTCTGTGGACTTATGATGCAAAAGTGAAACTTTTTAAAAGGTAAGTGTGTCCCTTTATATCTGGTATAAAATTAGCACATTTCATAAAAAGAATATTAAACATACAGTCAAGCCTGGTTGTGGTTGCTTGATGGTCTGAGGCTGTTTGCTGCTTCAGGATGAAAACAACTTGTTGTAATTGCTGACTTTTGCTCTCAACAATCTACTTGCAGTATTCTCATTCAAAGACACTCACAAGTCCACCCGTGAATTTCTTCAAAGAAAGTGAGTTTTGTAGTGGTACAGTCAAAGTAAAGACTTAAATCTACTTGAGATGATGTGACACAACTTCAAACAGGCCAGTAATTGTTAAAAAGTGTCCAATTTGAAAGAAATAAAGCATTAAAAAACCGTATGCCACATGACGCACACACACCATCCATCCCTCCTAGGTCGGTTGTTTTTTGTTGTTTTTTTTTCTTGTTGATGAATCAAATCTTCATTCAAAAAGTGCAGTTAGTGTTTAGGTAGGTTGTCTTTATAAAATATTAAAATTTGTTTGATTATTCAAAACATTAAGATGTGAAGAAAGGCACAGAGCAGTCTGTGAACGGGGCTATTCTGTAATTTCTTCATCATAGAGACATAATCATCCAACCATGCACAATAAGCCAGAGGGTCTTCAAACAAATCTAGTGGAAAGATCTAAACACATGAATAATTAAAGGGTTCGGTACACAGCATAGCCTGTAGTAATGTTACAGGAAACATCAAAGGAAGATAGACATTCTGTTTATATGTGGTTGAATTAAAAAAAAGGAGAAAACATATGTTAGATTTACTCAATTATTTTCTTACAGAAGCTAAAATTGGATGTTCGCTTTTGCATTTGTCCTCTAAATGTGAAGGTGATCGCCAACGAATGTAAATATTTGTAAGTTTTCCTCTACGTATAAATTTTGAAGAGTGCAAATTTTGGAAGGTGGCAAAAAGTACAATTACATAGTAGCAGTCAGGAGTTCACAGTTATGGGTTAAAATGATTATTAGAACTGAAGAAGAAGGAAAAAATGGGTCAAATTCTTACAGCTTGCTTTTTATTCAACCTTCACATTTTTTCTGGAAACACTTCAGCAACATTTTTAGAACTATCATCTACTTTTGCCTTGTTTTCATTGAGCGACAGGGGAACAAGCAGATCCTTAAACATCCCTGTAGTCACTTTTATTGTTTTGTTTGCACGGAGAGTAAAGCAGCCTCAGGGAAGCCATAAAGCCAAACAAAGAACCTGATCAGCAAGATGATCCTATTCTCCCAGACATGCAGCTGCTCCGGTGTAACTACAGCTGTAAAGAGAAGCTTTTTTAGTGTAATTTTTTACCAAGTGTTATAATTCTAATTGTCGCTCAGATTTCAACCCAGGGGCATGTTGCAAATTTAGGTGTAATTACAACTAATAATTAAGAGAAAAGATTACATTTATTTTCTTTTAATGCGACTGCTTTGTGTGATAAAAAGTGTTTTACTGTAAAATGAAGAACAGTGGAGGTCCAGTTGGTGTTATTAAAAATCTGAGCTATGCTTCAAACTCTTTAACTAGATTCGTTGTTGAGGGAATTGGACTTTCACTCCAGCTGCAACGAGAAATTCCCATAAATTAAAAAAAAAAAAGCCTCGGTGGGACTTTTCTCATCTAAAAACATGCTCTGCTTTAAAGCATGTCCCCTGAGCCCGATGCATCATTAGATTCAAACACAGCCGTCGGTCCGCTACAAGAGCTTTTTCCCAGGCCGCCAACGATTGTGTGCCTCCAGTTTCCAATGAAAATGTGGATTATAAAATCTATTCATTGCTCCACATTTTCAGACGTCTGTAACTGTGTTTTTAGCCACTAGAGGGCAGTGCAAAGGAGCTAATTAATTTTTTTTTTTAAATAAAAGAGTTTTCTGTCCAGTTTTTAAAGTTGTTATCTCCTGGCAGTTGAAACTGCATATTTACATGCACTGTAAAATACAAACATAAAATTTTCTTAACATAATTTGATGTTAAATTACCGACTTCAGGCCAGTAATGATTATCAAAATCTTTCTTTTAAAATGCTACCACTTGGCAGCATGACGAGAGATGATTCTACATTTGTTAAAATTCTGAAGTTTACATACTTTCATATATATATATATATATAAAATGTATAAAAAATAGGTGAAATGTTTTGGGTTTTCCTCCGCAAGATTCTCATGAGAGCTTGCTGGTATTTTGGCTCATTCCTGCTGACAGGACTGGTGTAACTGAGTCGGGTTCATAGGTGGTCAAACACCTTTTCCAGCTCTGTTCTTCCTCACAAACTGTCTTCAAAGTTGAAGTTATCTGGGCCTCTTCTGTGCACTCAGCTTTATCCACACTCCAGATCTTCAGTCACATTCAAGTCGGGTGATTGACTGGGTCAGCTGTGTGTTGGGGATCATTATCGTACAGAAATATATTCATCTTTGTTTTATCTTCTGATTCTTATCAATAGTGTCCCGGTTCATTTCTCCTTTCATCATCCTTCTGTTATATGATGTCTATGGGTTCATCATGCTGAAAACAGCCTTGCTGATGTTTTGGGTGTTTGAGATGCATTTTCATTCACCCTTCCAAATATGGAGCTTGCTCATACATCCAAAGAAGTACATCATGTTTTCAATGTCCAAGCATCTCACTGGTTTGTCTAAATGTTCTGCAGGAAGCTTTAAATGACCTTCAGCATGTTTTGGTTTTTTTCCCCCAACAGTGGAGTCTTGTGCCATCACAGTAGAGCAATATTATTATTTTTATGGAAAAAAAAACTACCTGCTAATTGTAGCTTTCAGAAATGTAGCGACATGCACCTGGTTATGGCTGCTTGAGGTTGCATATTCTGGATTATGTTCCTGTGCATGGATGCTTTTACTTTCCTGTTGCAATAAAGAAGCCATTTCACTTATCTGTCTGTAGCTGCTTCAGAAAAACATAAAAATCATAAAGGTATTCGAAATCAGTTGGATGAATATTTGTGATCACCTCTAGAGTTTCTGCTGCATCCTCCTAGATTTTAACTTCATCCTGCAGCTTTGTGAGTTCACACTGTGGGCTCCACCTGTTCACGTGCCTGAATGGATCCCCGTATTTCTCAATTCATGACATCTGTGATCATGGCAGGAGCCTTTTGATGTCTGAGACCTAAAGTTCATGCTTTTCAAATCCACCTGACCGAGATGAGATACTAGCCAAAAAGCATTTGGAATAAAATTAACTTGTCCTGATATACTTGTGATAAACGTGCTGCAGGATTAAATCAGACCGAATAAAAGCTGCTGATTTAGATTCCCTCTGGCTTTTTAAGCAAAGAGGGGAAATTATATTCAGATGTAATGATATGTCCAATTTTCTCCATCTTTAAACAAGCCTTAAAGAATAGTATAATTACACATCAAATGCAATTTAAACAGAGACCCCCGTAAAGGAAGCTCTCTACACACCCTGCAGGCTGGGAGTACATATGGAAGGAATTGGCCCTGTTGTTAATGGCTGCATGAAAGCAAAAGTGAAAACCCCCGAGGCCATCCGGCGGTCGGTATTCCACTGCTTCCTAATTACTTGGCAGGCTGAAACTTTGCAGACAGCGCAGGCAAGACAAATGAATCCTTTAATCATAGCCAACAAAACCAAGGGAAGCTTACATACCTCAAATTCCTTCAAGGATACTCAGAACTCAGCTCAGTAATGTATTCAGTACCTTACTAATGTGTAAATGTGTGTATTATAACTATATAACTAGGCAGGAAATCAAGATTTCATGTCGTCATGCACTTTTCAATGTGGGGTTCCCTCTTCCTCTACAGGATATCCCAGTTTCTCCAGCAAATACAGGAAATGATTATGATGGGATCAGGGTTTACATTTAAATTGCTGCGGGTTAGCAATCATCTTGGGTTTAAAAATACGAGTGTATTGTAGATAAGCAGTTGTGTGTGAATTACATTCATGTATTTTAAGGACTTTGAACTCATAAGGAGGTACTTGAAGTAAAAAACAAACAAACTTGGTATTCAGGTTATCAACAAAAACTTTGGTCTGTGAGGAAAAGAGACGAGAACAAAGAGTTCAGTCTGTTCATGCCGAAAGTTGAACATTTCTGAGTTTCAAGGTTAAAACATCAACAGAAGCACTTGAAAAATTGGCGCTTTCCCTTTAGCTCTGACTTCAAAATCCAACATGGCTGCTCAGAAAGACAACTGCATTAATAAACCATTTATTTGAACTTCTGATGAGATTTACAGACTTTGAAGACAGCCGGAGTTTCTTTTTTTTTATCACTTCTTACCTCCACTCCAATATGCCTGCCATGAAACAAAGTAGCAACTGCAATTTTCAACGGCTTATTTGCTCTTTAAAATCAAATTTCTTTACAAATACGTTTATAAAGAGCTTAAAAGCATTAAACTCATTGCTATCAGTTTGTGTTGCCAATAATAACTAGCATTGTCACTTAGCACAACAATGCACCAGTGTTGTGTAGTATTTGTAATGAAAAGTTAACATTTATGTGTCACCAGAAATTCCCTCCAAAATGGCTGCCATAAAACATAATCAAAGCACCAGTGTTAAACTGCCTATCTAATCTTTACTAAGTATATATTTCTTCAAGTCAATTACATTCAGATATATTCCATGCAACATCTGTGAGGCCACACACTAGCTGCTGTGAAAATTATTGTAAATTCCAGCTCCGAGTGGAGCATGTTGAGTATTTTGAGTGTTGCTGAACACTGATGTGTACTTCTGTCTCTAACCAGCTGCTGGAGACAGCCAGGACCCTGACCAGGAAGCAGCAAAGCCATCTTTCACGAATATGTATATTTATCAAATGTATAAGAAAAACTGCTTGAAAGAAAGAAAAAACGTTAAAGTTGCAAAAAAAAAAAAGCAAAAAAAAAAGTAATTTAACTCAGTGGTCCTCAGAGAATCTACTCCCTTTACATTTTCTTCGATCTTCAAATCAAAGTGTGCCTCTGATGTGGGTATGGTACACCTCTATTAGATGAAACAGCATTTTGAGCAAAACATGCCTTTTGTCTGGGATTTCACATTTCTTCTGCTGTCTCTGGAGAGCTGCTGTTATTTCCGTCCCTGTCTAAGTTGTGACTGTTGCCTCTTCAAATCTTCTCTCCTCACTGCAAAGGTCAAATGTGGAGGATAAGTGTAGTTTCACCCTAAAAAAAGCACACACACACACACACAAAATGCCCAAGATTACAAAATAACCTTTGAATAGGTTTGTCTAAAACACAAATGTTATAGTTTTAAATGAGTAATCTTCAACATAACTCAGAATTTAGGTCTTTGAAAACTGTCAATACGTCCAATAGGAAACTACGTGTATTTCATTACCACATGTATTATTTAAAGCCAACAGAGTTTTTGTGAGGGCAGCAGGAGTGCTAAATAATTCAATAGCACAGATAAGAGCAAATCAAGGTCTTGGTTGGATGTGCTGATTGAATTAAACCTGGGTGCCATGACAGCTGTTTCAAAGTGCACTACTGTGGCGTTGGTAAAGGTTTGCAGATTTTACTCTCTGAAGAAAAAGCAAATGCAGCATCTTTTGCATCACATGATCCAGCAGAGACAAACAGATGTTGTTGTGCAATGTCTTCAAAAGTAATATATTCTACTAAGGAGAGGTGAGGAGAGGTGTTTTTATGTATTTCTATTGGCAGGAGAGCAAACAATTAAAGTGGCAGAGCTGAAAAACAAAAACCTAACTCTGTGTGTTTGTGTGTGTTTCGAGAGCGGGATAATTGATTTGGAGTACGGCAAGAGAAAAACAAGAGGGATTCAATTTCATGTTAATAACAACAGATGGTGTGATTCCTCCAGAGGTGGGTGTCATTAGTTACACTTACTTTAGTAACCTTTAGAAAATATATATATTTCTACAGCAAAATATAAAGCTACTTGAGTTACTTCATTTTAAAGTACCGGTAACACTACTCTTACTTGAGTACAATTTTTGGCTACTATACCTGCATTTGGCTCCTGGGTGTGTTAACTTAAAGAAGTGGAGCTGTGTCCCATAGTTTGAGTGTCTTTTATTGCCAATATGATCAAAATAACAAAAGGAGTCTTACTTTTTGTGTAAACACAAAATGTTTTGGTGTAGCCTTGCTGCAAATGCTACTCTAATCCACTCATCGTCAGCAGTTAGATTTTGTTTTTACTGTACTGCAATTTCATTAAAGAGCAACGCAAAGTAAGTGTACCAACATACACCACTTTAAACTCTTACAGCCTGAATTTATTTATAGTGGTATGACAACTTAATTTGTTTGAGTTTAGATGTATTTAGTCCTCTGAAGAAAAATTTAAAGGACAAGCTAAGTAGAAGAAAATTATAATATATGTGATAATTCTTTGTGAAATTTGACTATTTTTGAATGTGTCAGTTCAGTCATGAGGACTTCATGTTCAGAAATGTAACAACTGTCCTTAAATCTGCAAAACTGAACTGTCTTTTAAGCCACGTGTGTCTGGTTAAATAAGATTTTCTTTCTCTATCGATAAGGAAATTATTTTTCTCCAGTAAATGAGGAAAACAACAGCTGAAGACAGTGAAAACGAATAAGCCTCACCCAATCGCCACCCGGACTCTGATTTTAAACATCTTCTTGATCTGGAAGCTCACTTGCAAATTGCTATGAAAGTGTTTTTCTCTTGCAAGGGAAAGCATATTTTATTTCTTTCTCCTTTCCCACAAGAACTTAGTGACAGCTGATGCAGCCCATCTGAAGGACCTCTCTCATTAGATTGGCTTTGAAGAGGGAAAACATGCTGCATGCTAAAGAGCTCTATCTCTTTTGTAATGAATTAAGCTGCACATCAAGCAGTGCTTCTAGATGCAGCCTGAGCCCCAGACGTGAACTCTTCACATCTCCAGCCAACCGTGCATGATTGCCACTGACTTGTTTTTGTCTTCATTTGCAAGCTGGGCACCCTTTTAATTCCTCTGAGTTAAGATGCAGATACTCAGCCTCCAGACTGCTCTGTTTGTCTTCAGTGACAGCTCGGGGCTTTCTCTGCTGGCTGTACATTTGATCCTACCAATGTGCTGCCGGACAGCACTAAACTAATGGCATGGACTTCCAAAAAGTTAAAGATTTTTGATGATCTGAAGGGAGAAAATAGATCTATGTCTAGACACAATGGCAAATAGTTTTGCCACGAGCTGCAACCATCAGTATTTTAGTTTCTATTGTCATCAGCCCACTAATTGTCTTCAACTTTTCCAAGATCAAATTGTAGAAGGAAAAAGTCAAGGACTGAAACAAAAGGGATAAAAAGCCATTCAGGGGGGAAACCTGGAACTTGCAGGTGTTCAGAAAACCCCAGGCTCCTGGTTTCACCACCTTTCCAACCAACCACAGTTTGTCCCCATGGACGACTCACATTTCACCCATAGACTAGTGTCCCTCAAGGTTTGGTTCTTGGCCATCTTCTGTTTACCATCTGGTCAGATTGTACACCACCAATGTCTCTGCTTCAAGACATTTCTTTCTATGCTGATGATATACAGTTGGGTCTCAGTACCAAATCCTCCACTATCTCAGTGAATTTAAACCATAATTATCATCTACCTTACTCAACTTTAGCCAATAAAAATGGTTGTGAATATTACAATCTTCAGGAAAAGATCTACTTTATGTCCCTCGCTGCAACCTCTACAGCTTTTGGGATCAAACCTTAAGGGCGACATCCCACATCTCCCATCTGAGCTGCTTAATGCAACAATACTGAACTACTCCTCAGGACTCATCCCTTCAGCAAGGCCTTCACCCTTTATTATCTACTCTTTGTAAAGTTTTCTTGAGTTTCTTGAGAGGTGTTATTATTGTGGATGAGAGCGGTGCCCAGCTTACTCAGGATAAGCATCCTTTACCCTATAAAACCTTTTCTACAAGGCTGAGTTCAGCCACCCAATGAAGGCGCTGTGTCTCGTTCTTCCTAACATGGTCTTTATCTCGTGACCATAGACCAGAGCAACGTCAGCATTACTGCTGAGAAGGTCACAATCTATTAGTCTTCTGCTCCATCCTTACATCTTAAACAAGCCACCAAGGCACTGGAACTCCTCCAGGCTGACACTGACCCATGACCTTTATTGGTACAATATCTAACATCTAAAATTCTTAGAGGTAATTTTGCTTGGATGAAAACTGATTTTGTTTTCATCATACGGTTTTTGTGATCTCTGAGGCTGCATTGTTTTACTGTGTTTCTAATAAATGATGTTTCAGCGAACTTCCCAATGATTGGCTGTTGGATTTCTCTGAGGGTGTAAAGCTGATCTGGGGCAGGAATAAATAACAGACAGTTGCAAATACAGAGTTAAATAAACTGTACTGCTGTATGTAAGACAAGGTGATGATGTGAACATGCATAAAGTCTAACACATTATTCCTCTGTAATTTATTCACCAGGTAACACTGTAGTATGTTTTACTTCTATAGTAAGGCACAGACTTAATAATATTGAACGATAGCATTAATAATATTCTCCCAATGACTTCCTGGCAACACTGTGGTTGCTCTACATCCCGGTTCTGAACATCACTTTTTGCTCCTGATAGTTTCTCTTTTGAACTCGGAACAAACTGTGGCTGAGTCAACCCAAAGAGAGTGTAACACTGCCATCTAGTGGTTGCAATGAGTTGTTACATTTTCGTCTGTTTGTCATACCCAGCGCCTTTTGCGCCATTAACAGTAGCTTATTTTCCAAAGTAAGTTGTAAATAATTTACATAATCATATGTTTTAATTGAAATCTGACGTTAAATGCATGCCTATTTCCTCAGAAAGCACAAAATAAAGTCATTGAAAAATTGCGTTTTGTTGTATAAATCAGTCTTTCCTCCAAACGAAAATATGAAACTTGAACTTAAATTATATCTTCCGTTTAAAAATTTGCTCTTTGCTGCTCTCAGCTGGTCAAATCTGCACATGTAGTCGCTTATAACTGTAATTGGAGATATTATTAAGGTTTTGATGAGATATTCTGTCAATTGGACTTTTGGCTTTGTGTTTCTTTACGTTGTGTTTGTGTGACGTTCACAGCTGATATAAATTAAAAACGAAGCTTGAACCCACGAACACGAATGTTGAAAGGATTTCAAGAACCAAATTGATGCAAACCTAAGTTGTTGTTTTTTTCTTTTTAAACCCACAGGTGGCGTTTTGTGTAACAAATCTAAAGTAACCAGCAGATTTATTTCGAGTTTTGGAAACGGCATCATGAACCTGAGATCACTACGTTTGGCTGCAGCAGCCGCGACTGCACAGAAAATGAGAGGAGCACGACACACTTGTAGCACTTCAACAAAACCTGTGTGGGTTTCTGTTTGACCTCTGACCTGTTCCGGCTCAGATGCTGAGAAGAGAAAAAACTTCTCGGTCACAGCGAAAAGTAAGGCCTTTCATCGCCATTTTTACAAATAATAATGAGATTATTAATTATTATTATTATAACCAATAATAATAATATTAATAATAATAATCATCATCATCATCCTCGGTAATTATTGTTATTATTACAGTGATATACGTTGAGCTCAAACTTTCGAAATGACATCGTCAGTTGGTTCTACGTCTTTTTTTCTTTTAAAGTAACTATTTTCGGAGTAATTTGCGCAACTTCTATGTAGTCTATATTTAATTTCTTATTTAAAAAATGAAACACTTCTAAAAGACTAAGAATGTAAAAGGTAGTTTTGGAGGCGTCATAATTTCCTTTCAGCCTGGCTTCGCTGTTTGGTAGCAGATATGGTTTTAGATGAAATGCCCCTTCGTTTTTTTATTTTTTTTTATTTATTCTTATTTGTTGTTGCCGCTGATTTATTTTAAATTCCCACATCTCATTTAGTGCTGAATTGTTTATTTTTTCTATTAAAGTTTTGCAAGTTTGTGTTTATTTTTTCTACATCGAATCAATCTGCAGATTATTATTATTATTATTATTATTATTATTATTATTAATATTATTTTGTTCAAGTTTTAGTTAGATCACGAGTTTTCATCTTTAAAAAAAATTTATTCTTATTTTCTCTTGCTTTCTTTCTGTCTTTCCTTCTTGTTGTGTTTTTTTTAACCCGTCATCGATCAAGATTTGACTTACAGCTTAATTTTTATCTAAAAAATAAAAA
Organism: Brachyrhaphis roseni; assembly: GCA_903066815.1. NCBI lineage: Eukaryota > Metazoa > Chordata > Actinopteri > Cyprinodontiformes > Poeciliidae > Brachyrhaphis > Brachyrhaphis roseni. The sequence continues at coordinate 28,029 of CAEFZY010001739.1, forward strand.
TAAAAAAAAACTGCGTAAAAACAAACAAAAAACAAACCCGCAGCAAAGTTCGCAAGAACAGACAGAAACATGTTGCTGAGTAGATTTTTGCGATTTGAGCAAAGTGATACATGTCCACGTTTGTCAAATCCAATGAAATATTTAGAAAAGAAAATTAGATTTTCTTAATCAGAAAAAAACAAAACACTTGAGCATTTTCTCTCCACGCTCTCTGAGCCGCTTCCAGCTTATCGTGAACAAAAATGTGATGTTACAGATAAATTAATCAAAAATTCTAAGAAAAAAAAATAAAGAACAGGCCTTGTCCCCGGGTGACCGGGGTGGAGGTTGTGGGTTGGATTCCCAGCAGGGCAGCGGCAGCAGCGGGGACTTGCGTGACAAGAGGAGGGAAAACAGGACGAGTTTTCTGGAGAAAAGTGTCCTGAGGGCAGCTGAGCTTTATGGACTCTTTCATCTTTCATGTATGTTTAACCAGGAGGCTGTCAGAGACCAGCAGCCCGCGATCAAATGCACGACTAGAAGCTATTATTATTAATTATTATTATTATTATTATTATTATTATTATTATTATTATTATTATTATTATTATTATTATTATTCAACTATTGCATTTTATAATTCATCCTATTTATTTAAAGTTGTGTTGTTTTTGTATTTTACAATAAAGAATGACCTTGGATACTATTATTATTATTATTATTATTATTATTATTATTATTATTATTATTAGGGTGAACAATTCCCTTCTTGGAAATGAACTGATTTGAATTTTATTTTTGTTTAGTTTATTTCAGTTTAGTCTGCAATTATAAAGATTTTCTACTGAAAAGTTCCACTGGATTATTTTTGTTTGATTTTATTTAGTTTAGTTGTTTTTATTATCAATATTTTTGCATGTTACTCTCAAAGTTTATTTTCTTCACTCCAATAAGAGGCTTTAAATAATCTAGCCTTAGTATTATTTATATTTATTTACATTTCTTTAAAAAAAAATCTAAAACTGACTTTGAATGTCTTTTTTTCTGACTGTATCTTTAAAGAGAAAGTTTCCATTTTGTTCTTTGCCTCTTTATTTCGAACTACCAGATTTTTCTTTCAAATTAAAAGCAGGAGCAAATGTTCACAAAACACAACACGAATAAAAAGTGTCACTAAACGTCCTTCCTTCAAACTTCCCCCATGACGTTTATCTCAGCATAGTGACTAAAAGAAGAGTCCTGCAGCTCGCGGTGATCCTTCAGGGTCCATGATTTATTGAGAAATATGGACGCTGTGTGTGTAAGCTAATATGACAGAAGTGCTTTGACCTCGGGGGGAGGAGACTGAAGCAGCTCCTTGAGTGTTCTAGGCTCGGTTCTCACGCGATTTCTCGATCGGAGGGCTCTTCAGCTCCACGTCCTGCTGTTGCTCTCTGCTGTAGAGGGATTTATTAAAGTTCACGTGTAAAGACTGAGTGCGCCGAGAGAAATAGTGGATGCAAAAATGGGGACTAGAAGCTCTATTTTGGGAACTTAAAATGCTTCAGATGTGAGTTTTTATCAAGAGGTCTTTCCATATTCTTGACCTTTTGACCCTGTTTTTCTGGCCCAGCTGCAGACATCAGAGAAGCTGATGTTTTCTCATTGATCTGATGGTCCGTAAACCTTTTTATTGTTGTTCTCCGTCAGAAGTGCTCCTTTATTACCAACCCACAGGGATGAAACCTGCTTCCTGTGCACGCACACTCCACTCCTGACTATTCCCACATGATTCCTGATCACTTCCACTGTATATGGAGTCATGTTTTCTGCAGACAGACATGGGAATCGCACAGAAGCATGATTCTAGTCAATACAAATAGCTTGAAGCACAATATGAGCTCAAAACAGCAGGCATTTCCCCTCCTTTGTGCCGAGCTGACAGCACGGTTCTAACGGGGTTAATTTGGAGTCCAGGGGTTAAACAAACAGGCATTAATGGTTTGTTTAGCTAAATCTATTGTATTTTATCCTGTAAAGGGTTATAATTTGGCAAATCACAAACAAGACCGGCAACATCAGTCTTGTAGAAGTTTTTCTGATGTTTTTTGCAGTAAAGCAAGCAGCTCTCAGAGTGAATAAGGCTCATGGTGCAGTGAGGTGAGAGCTAATGGGGATTAGGCAGAACAAGTATGTGTCAGTCTCAGTGGTTGTGTTGTGGTCTGCAGCACTTTCTCAGTGTTTCTGAGCAGGTTTAAAACACACCTTAGACTCGTTTTTCTGTTAAGCAACAGCAAGAACCAGAAGGTCTGTATCTAAAAGCAAATCTGAGAGGTGGAAAATTCACCATTTTTTATTTCTTTTGAAAAGAAGAAACATCAAGCAAGGAGAGTGAAGGCTGCAGAAAGAGAGGCTAAAATCCCAGACAGATCTGTCATTATGAGTCCACTCTGTGCTCCATGTGGCATAAAAAGGGCCCTTCTGGTTGAGTGACTCTGTTAAGACGTCTGGACCTCGCTGACCTCGTACACTCTTGTCATTCTGGGACGTGGCTTTGACCTCAACAGCTCGTATCGTCAAAGAAGTCCATTAAAAAAGGCACAAATTATGACAATGTGGTCATTTCTAGTTTTCCAGAAACAAAATACGCGGTTAAATCGAGGATGAGAGCGACATAAATCACCAGCAACATTAATTGTGGTCAATGTTTTTATCATTTATTAACTTGTTCTTTTGTACAAAACTGTAAAAAAGAAGAGAAAAAAAGACTCTACATACAAAATGGTCATTCTTCAAGTCTCTTTTTCTTTAGAGAAACACACTATGGTCTCCTACATGGTAATTAGTTGTGGTCATTCATATATTCATTTATTTATGTGTGCAGTCATTATAAAGTGATAAACATGTCATTTTTTTTCCAGCTCTTTTTTGCAGATTGAAATGATGTTTCTGTTCAATATTCTTTTTGTTTGTTTGGAAAGGGGGAAAGTGTACAAAAAGCAAATAAATCGCTCCACCTGTGTTGCTTGGATTACCAAAAACAT
>CAEFZY010001744.1:0-11414 GCA_903066815.1 Brachyrhaphis roseni
CTTAATTGCCAAAAAAGGAAGTTCTGGAAAACATTGTCTCAGATGGGCTGACCAGAACCTCAATTTTTAGAAATCAGATCATTTGAACAATAAAATTTTGATACACAGATTCATATCTTAATGCTTCTTTGAGCTTGATTTTGTCATCGTCCTTTGTGGTGTCTTTCTTGGTTCTGATGATTCTATTTGATCATCAGTATTCCCTAACAAAGCTTCAAATTATATTATGTAAATTGTCTTTTATTTCACAGCTATCTTCTTTTTGTGGGTATCACATAAAATCCCAATAAAAAATGATTGAAGCCAATGGTTTTAATGTGACAAAGTGTGAGATTTCTTAAGCAATATATATATATATAGGTATATAACTATATATATACGTTTTTAAGAATCTGTACAAACTCCACTTTTTTCACTGAGAGAAACCTTGTTTCCATTAGCATCTTGATGGTAACAATCAGACTTGAGTGTGTGGGGGTCTGCGTGGGGGTGTGTGTGCGCGTGTGTGTGTGTGTGTGTTTGCTGTAATTATACTTCAGATAAAATTTAGCTTGCAGAGTAGGAAAAATGGCTCACCTGGAAGTTGAGGAAAATTGTCAGCAGGCTGAAGAATACAGCCATGGAAGAGAAACCAAATATAAGGAGGGGTCTTCTCCCAATCCGCTCAATCACCAGACCCTACGGATGAGACACGAACAGAAAATAAGGTAATATTTATTAATAACTAATGTGAAATCCAAGGCACGGCTGCAGAAAACGTCTAAACCATGTGTCAAGAACAGCACTAGGTTTTCAGATATCGCTACAATAAAGGGGTAAACTAGAATGGACAGATTTAACTTTCATTCAGACATTATCCAAAATATGTTTGTCTTGCAACATGAAGAACAATGTGAGCTGTAGTGAACCAATTACCTGATTCAGTTATGCACAAGCAATAACAGCATGTCGTCTGCTCCAGCTATGGAATTTGCAGAGTGTAAATTTTGTAGAGTGGATTTATATATCATATGTATGACTGCTGCGCTGACATGTCATAACTGAGGTAAAGACAGCAGAATACGAGAGGGCAACAAGTGAGGAAATCAATCAAGTGAAACACAACAAAATGGACTAGATATTGATTCGGACCAGAAGATTAAGTTCTGAAGATGACAATTATCTTTGTCACCACTTGTTTTGGCCTTTTTTTCCATGTTGTTCTCCATCATGGTTTGTAGATCATCGCAGACTCTTTCTCACATCAAAAAATAGGCCACTAATGGTAGAAAAACAGCCTGAAACTCAAACCTTTGTGTCTGCCTTCTACGTTAACAGTAATAATAACCAAACCTCACAACACCCAATGAGGTGACCCGGATTTTCACCAAGCCGAAATGTTACTTGACGTTTTTTTTGCATGCCTTTTTTAAACTTCATATTATTTATGTATATTGATTGTATTTTCCTATTTTTATGTAATAATAGTACAGTTATCGCAATTAAAACGTATCTCCATCCTTTAAGTTGTTTCTCAAAGGTAAGAAGCCTTCTGCGTGAGAGTGGAGCTAATTCCTGGCATCATTATAAACAATACATTTGCCACCTTCATGTGTGATTTTCTTTTTCTTCCTGTCCAATTTTCTGTGGATTTACTCATACACCACACTGTCTTCGTCTCATCAATAATTCTGAGGCCACTTCAGTCATCACCTGGCCTCCTCTCAGAATTTCAGATCAAGCAGTGGGCATGAGGTCGGGGCTTTAGCAGAGCCGAGGCTACAGCTTCTGGCCTTGTTTCATTCCTGCCTGTAAGACGTTCAGAATTTATAGCAGCACTTCAATAGTTCTGAACCTGAGGGATTTCATGAGATTGAAGAGGGTAAAAAAAAGAAGTCATTGCTCTTTGTATAGAATGTATCCTTCTTCCCTTCTTCCACTGGGATGGATCAGTTTGAGTAGAGTTTATTTTGGGAGGGGAAGGGCATTGCTGATACATTTCTTCCATGTTTTCCTAACACTTTCCTGCTGGTATGCCCCAGACTGCGCCTCTGTTCGATTTGGGTTTCCTCTACATGCGATGGAATTTACTCAATTTCCTGAATGTGTATTTGTGTATCTGTGCTCATCCCGGTGGGCATTGTCCCCGCAGACACGAGACATTTCTCTCCCAGACACTACCCACACCGCAGCACCATGCGTTCTTTGCACAAACATCAACCGCCAGCTAACACACAGCTCATTAAGGGTCCCGGAAGACTTGCGAGAATGGATATTTATGAGGCTGAACACGTGTATGTCTATGACAGAGAGCGAGAGAGAGGGAGTTTTATTAGGGAGGCAACAGAAGTTTGTCTATTGTGGACCTGAATAATTTATCACGAGCTTCATACGACACGGTGGGGACAAAAAATACAGTCATGATGTGAATTTCTGCTTCATTTAGTGTTCAATCCTCCATGTACAGGAAGCCGGTTGAACATTTGAGATTTCTGTTTGCATGTGTTATCATTAATTATTGTGTTTCCTAAAAGCTCTGTGACAGAAGCAGCTTCCTCTGCTACTAAAACCCAGCTGGAGAGATGACAAACGCAATGTTCTTTTAGTTCTTCTCTATTTTACCAACAAAAATAAGACAATTACAGACACACTCCTCACCGGGGCTCGGAGTTTTAGGTACGTCGCTGCTCCTTCCCAGCTGATTCAACGGCAACATTATTTTGTGAGCAGAAATAGGTCGGTATGAGTTTCTCTCATAACTTTGTGTAAAAAAATAACTATGGTATAACACAACAAATGTATAAGCAAAATGTAAAACAGGATTGCATTGCCTGTACTTTAAATGCGAAAGAAGCAATAGTTGGATTGGTACTGCTAAACTAATATAAATATTGCAATCCTAGAAATGTTGTTTGTGACATTTATTTAATAGTATTTTGATTAATGATTTTGTATTTTAAATTGAGTTAATTGCAGGGTTGCAATTAATCAAAATGGCGCAGATTTTTTATCAACAACTATTGTAGTAGCTGGTGTTATTAATCATTTTTGCTGAATTGTTGAAAAAAGACATATAAACCAAACAAAAAAGATATTTATTGTTCTTAATCGGTTATTCACATTACTTAACCATCCGATTGGTGCAAACTGCAAACAGTTATTATACCCATTCAGCTTTCAAGTGTTGCTAGCAACAGTAGCAGATAGCATGCTTCCCCCATTCAGCTCCTCAAAACTAGCGGCAGCAGGAATTAGAAAACACCTGGTAGAAATGCCATCTGCTGAGCTTATTATACAAACACTTGTCCTAAGAATACTCATAAAGGACATAATAAAACGCACCATTGTGATGAGAAACTGAAGGTGAAATGTCGCAAAAAGTGAGAGCTTCTTAAAGTGACATAGGCTAATTTAAAGGCATCAGATAATGAAGTTAAGTTTCTTTAAAGTCATTTGATATATTCAACATATTTTAAATAATTGAAGGTTAACAGTTACTCGATTGTGCCATGACATAACACTTTGTTCCTGGAAAACCTGAGAAATCAACCAGATACAGATAAGCAGGTAAGATCTCAGAGAAAACTAGAAACCAATCATTGATAAAAGACTGATTGGTGCATCCCTGCCTACAAATCAATGCTCTATCCTACTTCTAGACAGACACAACAGTCTGGTGAGTTCAGGCCTCTCAGTTGGAGGGACTAAAATGTGCGGTCACAATTCATCACATCAGGAAGCAGATGAGTCAACTGGCTGCAGCTTGAGGGAGCTCCGGCCTTCCATTTACTCCACCCCTTTAGGATTTCAGTCAAAAATCTAGCTTACTAATGCAGTTGTGCCCATTTTTACACTCAAGTTGCATCACAGGCCAAATGTATAACTAAGTAGCTTTTTACTTTATTGCTAAATTAAGCAGCTTGCCGTTGTCGTTGTTTTATGTCCCACTAGGCCTTGCGGTATCAGCAGAACAGATTATTCAAATCTTCCTTTCCTGCAAAATGAAGATTATTATCCTACTCTTCTCTCACTCTTTTTTTATCAACCAAAAACAGATAATTTCAGTAAAATCTTTTCACTTATAAGTATTTGTTTCGGAATCGCCTACTGTTTTGTCCGTCACATAACGTGCGTCACTACCACAACAAGGTCAGTTTTCGCATTCTATGATCTCCTGTTAGTCTTTAAACTCTGACGTGCCAGCGGGCTCCAGATTGTGACGACATGGCCGGAAGTGTGTGAATTAATGTGGAGTGGCACAAAATCCTCCACTCTGGTTTATTATCCAGTCGAATAGTGACAAGCGTGCTGCATAGAAAGGGCTTTTGCCCAGTGGGGTATTAGAAAAGAGAGCAGGAGGTCAGTGAATAACATGTTGCATTTAAAGGCTCACAACTGTGTCAGTATTCTTTTTTTTTTCTTGCTTTCCTCTGCTGCCTCACTACACAGCACTTTGCAAAAGTATTTATTCTCCACGTATTATGCTGGAACAAGTTGCTGTTGGATCTACACAAAACAGTAATAGTAACTGTTTAGGAAGAGACATCACAAAAGGTATTAAATGTTGGGGGTTTTTTGCAAATAAAAATCAGAAAAGTGTGATTTATATTTAGCTCCTGAGTCAATCTTTATGTCGCAATTAAAATCTGCAACCTGTTCAGGGCTCCAGCGATCAGCTTTCTACATAGGGACAATAATGTTTGCTCATTCTTTTTGCGTAAAAATCAGTCAGCAATTTTCAAGGATTGCTACAGATTGCTATTTATATGGACTTAGACGTGTACTTTGACTGGGCCACTCAAAAGCACAAATATGTTTTACTTAAACCGTTCCAGTATCTTTAGAGCAATGATATCCAAAGTCAGTTCTCAAATGATGGTTCATTAGTAGACTTTTGCAGACTTTTACCTCCTCACCTTTGTCACCATAATTGACAAGGTGAGGAGGTAGTTGGACCATTCATCCCTGACTTGTCTGCTGTCTCCCTTTATCGTTTATGCTTTTATTCACTAAAATTATCTAAGAAATCTCTTAAGACTTTACTGTCAAACTGGATTTATGTTGAGATTAAATTACACACAAATGAACTGTGTTTACTTAAAAGGTGAAAGGTTACACTGGGTTTATATGAAGGATGTTATAGTAGGGGATTGAATAGAAATGTGGACTTTTGAAAACTGCTTAGACCTTCCCTGTCACCCAACATTTGATACTTTGAACTGATCGATCATACATCTAATCACAGTATTAGATGTATTCAAATCTGCGGCTGTAAAATGGAAAAATGGGACACGATTAGTTTTATAAGTCACTGTAGGGTTATAAAAGAAGCTAAGATCCAAAATTTCAAACCATAATATGAAAATGATTAACAATATGACAGATCCAATAAACTTAATACATGAGACAGGAAGAGCATATGCAAGATAAAATGAAATTATAGAAGATAAATTTATCTGAAATAGTGGGGGGGGGTTTATTCACATTGTAATGTCTAATGATGTTCACAAGATTTAAAAACTCAAAAGGATGGTTTGTCTTCTTTTCCAGATGCCCAACAGCAAACTGTTTCGCCTTTGAGCTAAAATACTCAACCTTCCCAACATGTTTCAGAAAGTTTTAACCATTTTGTTTTTGTAAGTCCTTCTTACAGATGGCTGTGCTGAAAAACCAAACGATCCACCTCATTTTGTCCTCCAAGCAGAACATATTCAAATGATCAGAGAGTTAAGAAATACAGCATGGAAAGCCCATTTCAGAGTTCAAACATCTTTCGTGGGGATGGGGAAAAAAAACAAAAATGCTCCTGAGTGCAGAGAGTGGTGACAAGATAAATATGTGTCGTCAATCAGCTTCGAGCCACTGGCTAAAAGAATTAGGCCTCTGTGTTATGACATCTTTATACCCCAGGGAAACACGGAGTAATGGATTTCTAATAAGAGGTTCCTAGAAACTCTGATCAGCTTTGCAAGTAAATAATAAATCATAAAATGCTTCTGTTACATTTATTTTAGGGAAGGGGGGATTGTTGTGGGAACAGTCGCAGCTGAATGCAAGCTTTTCTAAATCTGCACTGCATTAAATCCCAGCAAATTTCTCCACACCCACATGAACATGTTCATATCATGTCAGTCAGATTAACAAAAACAAAAGCAAATCAATCATCTTCGATCCCATCTGCATAACTCAAATGGGAAAACATTATTCGAATAGAAATCTTATATTTATGGCATTTTGGTTCACAAATTGATGTCCATGGATCAGAAATGCTGGTGTCTCAAAATGCTATTTGATATATTTAATAATCTGAAAAGATAAGGCGGTAAAATAGCTGGAAGGGGAAAACAAAATTGTATTTCTGGCAGAAGGACAAGCATTGCCTACTCATAGCCTGAAAATAGTTCCCTCTTGTTGGGCCAATACTGACTTTTAAAAAGTTAGTTTTTTAATGAGGCTTTCCACAAATCAAATCTTATGACAGATTTGTATGGTTGTCTATGCTTTTGGAGCAAAAATTATTAGAACCCAGAAAGAAAAAGAACAAAAACACAATTTAAAGATACAAACCCTTTGCTTCTATACAACAAAGCTGTCAATGTACCAAATATAAATTTAATAGGAGGGCAAAGGGCAAAAGAAAAAGAGCAATAGCTCTGTAATCAGAGCTATTGTCACTCAAGGACACGAGAAGAAAACAAGATAAATATACTGCATAAATATAAAAGACTTTGCTCTATTTTCAAAGACAGTCTGGTGGAGAACAAAAGGAAGCAGCCATATATTATTGTACATGATGGGGGAATACCAGAAAAAGATGGTGTGTTCTGGGTCAGCCCATATGGAGCCAGAGTATTCCCAAAGCTCATTAAATCCAAACTGGAGGATGCCAACACACTGCTCATGTTTCCTTACAGATTCTTGGCAGAGTCACATCAGGGCCAAAATAAGTCACCTGACTCAGGAAAGTTTTTCATTTGCCCACAATTTATCTTTTTTTTTTAAAATTAGAAACATGTTAAATGTGTGAAAGAAGTGTTCGTTGCGAATTTTGGAAGGTTCCTGTTATGGAAAGCCACTGTTTCTGGAATCCAGCAAAAGCTACAGCCAAGCGATTCTTCTGGTGTATTAATTTCCAAAATCAAAAATGCACACACTGAATATTGCTATCTAAATTAAACAAAACAGCATCTTGAAACCAAGTGAGAGCTTCTTACTAATGCCATTTGAACCATCTGGAGCCACAGTTCAAATTATTCTCACCGAAGCTACAGGAGATTCAAGGGTTTCTCAAACAGACACGACTTGAGTCAAAGCAACACTCTGCCTGAGTTTTATGAGGGATTAACATTATAACATGACGTAAAGCTAGAAAAAATTCACAAATTTATTAATGGGGACTATTGTAATAGGTACAATTTCTAATTTTTATTATTTCTATCTAGTGAATCATCATTCACTAGGGAATGGAGGGTTGTACACATCAAAAGTCAGTCAACCTGCTCTTGAAACCAAGTTACCATAGGCCTGAGTGACTCAGTTTAGGTTTGATCTTTCAAAGATCAAAGATTGTATCTAATGTGCAAATGTTCGCAAGACTCAAAGAAATTCTGAGGAACCCACATGAGGACTAATATACCTATTTAATGAGGGGAGATGACAGGGAACATTTCCCACTGCTTTTCGTTAAGTGCTTCTGTTTGAAAAAAGAAACACTTTCCTTTGGAGGGAAAAGTGCCAAAAGAAATCTGTTACACAATGCCCAACCCTCTGAGGCCCATAGAAGATAAACTAATATCTAATTTAAAAACCATGTGACTCACTTTCATTAGATCTAAATTACATAAGACATTTTGTTTGTTGATTTAATTTATTGTTAAGTGGTTCTGGTGAAAATATCATAAATATCATGTTTAAAGGAGCTACTTAGTTAGATCTTTTGCATAAGAGACTCTAGTAAGGTTCAGAACCTGCTCCAGGTTCTTTGGACTCATAAAATCAGTTTTAATCCAAAGTCAGGTGTCAGATTAAGTATTTCGCATATTAGGGATTAATCTTGGAAGAAACTATGAATGAAAATGTGACGTTAATAGCTGTTTAAAGTCACAATATTTAAGGCATTTTGGCAACCTAAAAACTAAAACATATGAATGAGAACAGATTTATTGAAGAGGTAGCAGTACTTGGTTAGAGTTGCCTATACTGAGCATAAGTAATTGGAGACAAGTAAGCAACCAGAAATTAACTGGCAGAGGTCAGGTTTCAGTGTTGGTGCAACCTAATAAATTATTAATGTTTATTTTGGATGAATTTATCCCATAAAGCAAATTCGCTTGGTATTGTAAATATACTACCACTATTAATTGTGGAGAACTACAAAAATTAAATATTTAACATTTTTAATTGTTTCTTTTTAAGAGTGAATTTGGACAACTCAGTGGACTAATAAATACATCAACATGCTTATTAAAAATAATATGGATTTATGGAAGAATCTCACTTTACCAACCATAGTAGAGCTTTGGTACTCAGTTGATGGGACAGCTGAGATCCACATAATAAAAGTACTTTGTACCATGTACTTTATATTTTGCACTACATATTATAAAAGCATTAAAACCTTGTGAGAATGAGTATTTGAGGTATTTGTTAGCTATCATCTGTGAAGGATGTACAATTTGCCGCATATTGTATTTACATCTGCAGCTCTTACCAATGGCCATTAATGTCACTGTGCAGTAAATTTAAAAAATAAAAGCCAGACGTACACTCTGTGCAATAACACCTCTCTGCGCCCTCCCCTCCACTGATCGAATTAAGGTTAAATTGGATAAAAGCGAGAGATAAACTAATGTGATATAGGATAGTGTGTCATGTGGTTTGTGCTGCAAAGAGTAAAGCAAAGAAAAGCTGTGCATAGGATTACCACACACTGAATTGTAAAGAAGTGCAATGAGGCTTTGCCATTGTTGTGAAGTCCAGTTTATTATAAAACAGCAGCTAGCTAAGCAGGTTCTGAAGTTGGATAGCTTGTTTGTTGTCAAATGTTTGAGAAGATACTCTTTAATTAGATTTTTTATTTTTTTTAAATAGAGAAAAAAAAGAAACAACAATGAAAAATGTCAAACGAAACTTAATTAATGCAAGCAAGCTATTTGGAAAGCCTGTGAGTTTTCCAGATTTCTTTAATTTTCTGTGTAGTAAAAGGCTTTTTATTTGCAGAAATCTCCACCTAGTGGTTTGGTGAAGGCATTTTGCCGCATATTTAAAAGATTTCTTCTGCAGACCAATAGCATTATTTTTTTCTGATTAGAACAAGCAGAACCCTCCCCAACATGTGCACATTAAATGATTCAGTGAGTTTACACACTTGGAATGAAAATATGCTATTCCATCCATAAGACCATAGAATATAAGCCTGTAAATATCTAAACTCATATTAATGTTAAGTTTGTACATGTCAGTATTTGCCTAAGATTATTTGTATGGCATTAATGCTAATTGTTAAGAATGGGATTTTCAAAAGAGATTAGCATTGACCTAGCACCTCAGCATTAACCTTTTCAAACATTTTAAAAGTTATGTTTTTATAACAACATAGATAACAACATGAACAACATCTAGTTGTATGTAGATGTGCTTAAATTAAAAGACTATTTTCCTTTTATTGAATTTCTGGATCAGTCAGCCAAACTGTGCAAAGGTGGACATAATAACAACCTTCGGATTCTGTAATTATGTGATTATTTATTTCAATTGTGACATTAGTAACACTGACATCAATTAGCATTAATTACTTCTTCACTGACATCTTTTACGCCTCATTTATTAACCTTAAGATGTGTTATTGTCTAACCAGAAAACAGAGAATACCAAACTGAATTTCTTCAGACTGTTAAATGCAGTTTTGAATGAAATGATCATATTTGAAGTAGCTTGTGTCCAACTCCTGCATTTCTAAAAGCAGCAGTGTCTTTGAGCACACTGGAGTATTCACTGGAGATGAATAAAAATACATAAGAATCAGCTCCTTTCAACCTGAGTCAACTTTTTTTTCACCTTTATATTTTAATTTCAGCACCATAAAAAGAACTGCGTTGAGTTTAAACAAGTAACGGCATCAGGCGTACTCACTGAGAAGATGGCGGCCAGAGTCTCTGTAGCCCCCGTGCTCAGTGTGATGTAGGGGAGCAAGTGCTCTGCAAACCCTGCTTCGCGTAGGATCCCATTAGTGTAGTACCAGATCTGCAAGAAAACAAATCAAGTTTTACTGATAGTTTTATTTATTCATCAATAAAGTGTTTAATGTTTTAAAAAATCCTGATGGAATTTGCTCTCTGTCATGTCTTTAGTCTTAGAGCTTAGAGAATTATTCTCTGTTATGATTTTTATCACCCTTGAACTAATTGAGAAGAAAATGGCATAAAACCGGGACTGGCAATGAGATTAGATCTTGCAAAGACAAATGGAGTTCTGGACATCAAAACATCCAGTAACACGATTAACACCGAGATCAATGAGGTTCGAAATTAAGATAAGATGTCTGAATAGTTAAAAGCTCAAATACCGTAGATCAAGCAGATGATCAAAAGTGATCATCCTCAAAACTTACGTTTTTTTGTTGTTATTGTTTTTTTATGACCTTTTTGGTGAGTAGTTGATGCACTCCTGGAGTAATTTTCAGGCTTCAAACACATATCCTATTTTAAAAAATTATGGATTTTTTCTATAAGCTTTCATAATTTTTCCAAACCAACATTACAAATGATTTCAGTAATGGTTTTTGGAATTAGAAGCACAAACAAGATCAAATACTGATATTGTAGAGAACATTAAGTAGCTGGGACACAGTTAAATTATGTAGCATTTACTAGAATTACCGGACATTTATGAATACGGCATCGTGTTTCCAATAAAACCCCGTCAGGAATCTAAATTACATTCTTGTCTTTGCTGAAAGGAAATGTGTGTATATTAGGTCATCTTCTTATCCTTGACTTTTTGAATCAGTTTCATCATTTCTTGCTTAAATGGGAATTACTGACATTTCCACCAGCATATCAAATATAGAAGTTTGATCCTGAAATAGTCAGTTAAGCACCGTCAGTTTCCACTCCCACAGATTTTCATCGTTCCAGTCATTTCAACAGTTTCATCCTTGATGAGAGCAATTTGGAGAGACACAGAGAGGAACTAAACTGCACCGTTCCAGATTGAACTGGATCTTATGACCCTGGATTGAAAGGCACATCATCCTTTTCTTGGCAGGTTTAACAAGGTTTGTGATCTGAAACTTTAGCCACATGCAGCAGCTAGGAAAGGTGGAGCCTTTTCACATTTAGCTATGGCTAACTCCGACTCTATTGTGTTCTATTTGGATTTTATTTAACAGACTAACACAAGGTAACAAACAATAGTAAATACTATATATATATATA